>JABASH010001820.1:0-23590 GCA_019776445.1 Tomocerus maximus | reverse complement strand
ATCAAAGTACAAATCAACTTTGATAACTAGTCGACCATACAGATAACCTAAGATTTAACCTAAGGACTTATTCTATGGATTCTCTATTCATAACAAATAACTTAACCTAAGTCTACCTTGCATAATCGACAACAGTCATCATACACATAAATAAATACATTCATAAACCCATACATAACTACATTACGTTCTTCATGCGATTACCTATAGATTCCAGTTAACCATGCTTACTAATCTTATCATCATTCATTTTACGCTACTCATGCATAGATAATTACATACAACGCTACAGAAAACATTGAGTCAAATACATTTGCATATAGTACATACGTATTACGTATATAAGTATGTGAACAATTGCCTTTAAGAGCTCAAATTTTATAGGTACTTGAATAAATTGGGTAGATATTGATATTATTGGGCAGGTGGGACGAAAGGAAGATAAAACTTAGCATAGCCATTATACTAAGGGTATCTACTTATTATCCATGAACAATTGCACGACATATACTACATACGGTACATAATCTTCTCATATTTTTGAAGCACGCTTACATTTAAATAGGTACATATTAACGAATTGTAAACATACCTTATACATAAATACAACTGTATACGATACGATATGATGGGTATTATGATGTACGTGCATGCATACAAAACTACTCTTAAAACGATAATGATAACATAGAATAGATAGCAGAAGAGGTACATACGCTTACACATTAAGGCGGGTCCCTGAGTGTTGCTTAGTGTTTTTCTACTCCAGTTTTTTGACGCTAAATAATTAGAGTAATTTTGGATTAGCCTGAATGGGTGAAGCCTTAAAAAGATTAACTAGAGGGTCAGTTTCGAGATTTCGAGCTATAAAGGTTATAGTGAACATAATTCACAGATTTACTTTTTAGCCGGATTCAGTTAGGAAGTCATGAAGTAACTGAACGTTATTGGGAAAACTTGACCATTCTGACCCTCCTGTACCCTGGCAGAGTGTCTGGCAAAAACAAAAACCGAACCTAATTTTCGACCAACCAATATTTGATTTTTTGTAAAATGTGAAAAGAAATTTAATTTGACATTCTTTTTGAAATGATCTTTTTCAACCCGCAATTGTAGCAAATCCAACCCTCCAGGATAGTTAGTATAAAATAGGCCTCATACGCGTTCAGGTTGATACAAAATTGGACGAGCTATCGGTGAAAAATGGAGTAGGAAAACATGCATTAGCAGCTTCTATGGACGCACCTTAAGCTTTAGTATAACATTTCTGACAGTGGTATAGGAGCAGGTTATTAATTTGTATTTTCCTTTTAATTTCTACAGCTGATTATTGTTAGTAAGTTCAGTTAAATGTGAGTTTAAACGCAATGGTATATCAATGGCAATGAGTATGTAACGTAAACGTAAGCATGTTCCGAGTTAATACCCATGATTAGGTAGGTACTATTTGTATTATATTCCCACATGGCACTAGTATCTCCTACATGAAAAGATATACAAAGATGCATTAATGGATATCCTGGGGTATGCAGTATTATGTTTCACTGTAAATGTCATAACGAGGTAAACACAGATAAAAAAGCCATTGAGAGAGTATGAATGCTATCATTTCAGTTGAGCTATCCATAATTTACTTTCCTAATAAGCAGTTTAATCTGTCTGTAACATAGGCATACTTAGGTCGCTCATTAGCGTGCTCCATATATCCTTTCTCTATCATTATGTTTTATTGTTACTGGATATTAAATACAGAGTGTTTGCTTATAGTATATGCTTGCCATGATGTTTATAAGGTCTTTCATCTCAGTTGCATTGTTTTATTTTGCAACTTGTTTGATGTCTGTACTACTGAGTATAGATACAGATGTAAGTATATACATTATCCATATCGAGTTACAGAAGATACAGATGTATACCATTATATATATCTCTGGCATGTCCCAAAGTCATGATTATTACGACAATTATATCAGGAACAAGGTAGTAGAACGTTCTAAGCATTACCTGACATTCAATATCCATCAATAATTTTACAATGCTATACATAATCTCCTTTTCGGGTGAAAGCTTGCTTGTCATGCTTACGTACTAACAGAGCACAATTACACACCTAGTATGTTCAACCACCGCCAACGAATTGTCTAGACCTTTTCTAAGTTCCTTAATTTTACCTGCACATTATTGCTTTGACATGACATATCTACATAACTACATTGTATAACGATGCATGTATAAGGCTAGCTTATAATATGTCCAGGTTCTCTAGCTCCTAAGCGTAGCCTGCTACGAAAGTTAAGGGACCACCATTCGAAAGAAGACAAAATTTGCAACATAGGTTATTATAATCATATTTTTATTGAGATCTGTTTCGAAAATTAAAAATTGTACTTATTTTTGATGGACAATTTTAGGTCAACTATATAGAACACTACTGAAAAACTGTGAACTCTATTGGAAAGAGAAGGAATAATAGCTATAAGAATATTTTGTCCTAAGGCAAGGAAGAAAAGAATATTTTAAGGACCATATATTCTTAGGCCAAATTGCATATTTAAAGAAGACATTTCATCTTTCAAGTGAAATCATTCATTCATTCTTCTATGAATTTTCCCTATCTTCATGATACTAACCCAAACACCAATTCACACAATAAATTTGCTCCTGAGGTATCTAGTTAGTCTTCTTGAGTTCCAAGCAAGGACCACTTTGGTGTTTAACTCAAAAGAAAGTTAGAACTATGATGCTGGAAATAAGCTATATAGTGATGATAGTGAAAGTCAATGCTATTTTGTATTCTCATTTTTATGTCAAGAGCATTTTCATTATTTCTAAAACTATTTAATATGTAATTACCAATTGCGACAGAGAGATATCAAATTACAGTCGTAGTCGTAACAAAGTTAGGAGGAAATGTCAATTTGGCCTTATGTAAATACCATTATGATGCATAAAATGATCCTGTTTAGCATTTTGGTAAACTATATAAGACTATTTAAAAAGGATATTTTCGGCAAAAGTTGCTCAGTGCTACAAAAATGTTTACCTAATAAAGTATGTTCAGTATTTTGACATGGTAAAGCATGACTGAGTGTATGTATATTTTTTCTAGCAAGGTTTTAATAAATGGCTGTTGCGTCAACATGCGAAGTTCGATAGGCTATGGGGAACAGATTTTATAAATTCGATGTTTTATTTAATCACGTAACACAAATACATAGTAAAGGCAAATGACACGCAAGAACTGTACAATTCTCAAAGTTTCAATATTTATTAACGTGAAGCACACAATCTACGAGCACACACGTAAAGTGAATGAACATTTTTTCGGACTGTAATTACAACATTGAGAAGAAAGTCTAAATGGGTGTATAGGGAGTTAGTAAATACGAGGGCATGCATAATGAAAAGAACTAAGGTAAAGGCAGTCACCACAAAATTTAGCACAAATGTACCGTTAGCATTAACTCTATATATGTTGCTAGTATAGTATAATGCGGCAGGCAGATAGCCAACAGTTAAGCATCGGATACCAAATTCTTTTCACTGACAAAGCATCCACAGTGAACTTTTTTTCATGCGCAGGGTAGATTACTGTAACAATTTTTCGCTGTCTAACTCACTCCAGGAACTCAAACCAGCCGGAAGCAAATGAATTGCAAATCCAGCCAATTTCGGTCAGCACAGCATTCCCTCTCACTCCTTCACCACCAGAATTCACGCACAAGTATTTTTAGCTTATGGACATAGAGATATTTAGCTTTCCTTTCAGAAGGTGCATGGAAAGTTGTCTTTTTAGTTTATTTTCACTCATTCACTCACTCACACAAATATTTACACCTCACACCTACCTACCCATAGATAAATATAACCTTTAAACAGATAAAGTTCCCTCTTGAACATTCTATAAAGTATACATAAAATATATGATCAGTGAATTCCACTGCTAAGCCATAAAAGTACTTTTTTCTTTCCACCACTATTATTCTATTTTTATTGTGCCAAAAAATCGCATACAACAAGCTAAAGTGCTTTTATATATATATAGGAAATATTCCTGTCCTCGGAATAGTAAGCAACACATGAAGAGAAACGAGCAGTTCTTACGGTGAAGTACTTAGTGGTTATGATTCATGAAAAATTCTGTGAAATTACAGAGCCAAAAAAGGAATTGCACCATGAAATCTTCATTTGAACTAAAAATTATCTAAAGGAAAGATAAAAGTTCATCTTTATTGGGGCAAAACGAATAATTGAAATGTGTGAATTTCATCTGTCTGTTGTTGCAGATTGTGCAATGCACATCTACAGTATACAAATTGTGCTGCATTTTATTTTATCTTTGTCTATGTAATTTGCTAAATATTACATACAACAAAAATGTGATCACCGATTGAACAGGTACAGTTTTTGAAGTTCATTTTTCAGATATGTAAAGCAGTGCATGGGAAAGGATATGCCTAAGGTAAATGAACAAATAAAGAAAACAAATTATTTTTAAAATAAAACTGAAATACAGTTCTATTCTATTCAGTCTCAATATACAATTAACTGGGATAAAATAAACATCAATTAAACTCTATAATTTAGGCTTTTGACCTCTCAATCCAGGAAAATTAGTAATCATCCTGCAGACATTTTTGCAGAGGAAGCCTCGATTAATTATTTCATTGAATATATTTACTTTTACAACTGAGAATAGAGTGTAATGGTGTGTGTATTGCAATCCATGCTAAAAGATAATGGGAAACGAGTATAGTAGTTATGATAATGGTAATAAAGTAATTAATTGCGGTACATCATGTGCATGTGGTTGTGATACCTTTCTACTATGAAATGATAATTATGCAACAGACAACATATATTTACCATTTTAACGGTGGATTGCTACAACTATAAATGAAGGAACGAGACGAACTAACAATTACAATGCAGAACTAGCTAGTAACTAAATAATAGCAGAATTGGATAGAGTAGGAGTATGCATGAGTGAATATGAATATGAATTGACAGATGTTAAGTGTACTAGTCCGTTCTCACGGGCTGCCAAAAATGCCTTAAAAATTCTGCATGTCTTTGTCCGGAGCATGTCTCATATTACCATAATGTACAATGGATATTTGTATAAGTAATGTTTGTATACGGAAGGAAAAGAAAGTTCATATGTACATAGAGATCCTTTTGACCAAAGTCGCTCAACTATGAAAAATGGAAAAGCATTGGGTGTGTGTGTGTACTTTGTACATAATACACAATTTCAAGCTCTGCTGAATTTCATACAGGGAACTTTGCACGTAATGGAGATAAAGGGGAAAGAAATGTAGTGGAAGATTTGCTTTCACTCTCGTTAAGTGCAAAAGACTTTCTTTGAAGAAAGTTAATATGCTGAGGTATTACGCATAATTATAGCGAATCATCTTTTTATCCAAAAAGTTTTCATTTTCCTTTTCACATTCCAACTAGACCTATACTACTATAGACACGACCAAATAGACCATAGAAAACGTTCTTATTTTTTCTAATAAGAATGCACTTTTAATTATGAGCGAGCATGGCCATACAGTTTAGTTGCCACATCAACATTTCACAAAAATGCAGATTAGACTTTTGTGACATCCATTGTAACAAAATATTGTTGAAAATCTAAATTCCATCATTCTAAATCCAAATTCGAAGAATCAATCCTTCACATCCAGAGGAATAAAAATATTCTTCTTTTCTATGATGTGCAGGGAATATCCAAATTTTTAGTTTCAAATTTTTGCTGCGTTCTCCAGCCGGCAGCCCCCTTGACCATAACATTAACATCTTCCTACGGACAAAATTTTGAAGTATATAAACACGGAAAAATTGGCTAACCCATCATGGACAGAAGAGAAAACCTGAAGGCAGCATCTACAAAATTATCAACGAATGTGAAACAGTCAAACCAATCTGTAAACAATAACGGAACCGCTGCAGTGAACAATGGCCCTGCTGCTCCTCCAGGAAGTTCTCTTCAGGGTTCGTACTCGTTGAAAATCTATGGATATCGTGGAATGTGTCAATGATGTATATCTAGCTGGCTCAATAAGTATATCCCACTTAATTCTATTAACTGTAATAATGTCATTTAGGTCAGTACGGAGGATCGACCGCGGCTAACAACCACAATACCCCAGGATCGTCTTTGAAAATTCCTGGAGGTAACTTTGGAAGGCCAGCACCAAAAGCAAGTAGTTTTCGGTCGAGTTCTGGGAATTCATCTACTCTTTTCCCCTCACCGAACAAAAGTATAAACCTTCCTAGACAAGTCCAACCAAATGTAACAACTGCAAGTGTTCGCACATCCATTGCAAAATCAGTTATAGGTCTTACGGCAAATCGAAACTTTCGAGCTAATGCCGAAAAAGCAGTGAGAGTAAGTGCAAAAGAAATAAAATATTTTATTTTAGTAACATAATACTATTTCTTTTACCGAGATTGTTTTTATGTTTGTACCAGGAGCACAAAATCTATTCCGTAGTCGGAGTTTATCCTGCTGTCAGAAATGCACTAAAGAAGCGTGGATGGGTTGAGAAATTAAGCAACACAAATGCCCGTCCGTCAGTTCCAGCCAATAACTTACGTAAGCTAGTATTGCTAATGCTTGGTAATATTTAATTTATAATTGTGCAATTTTCGCAATCATTGAGCAACCTATTTAATTGCAAGTGAAGCAGGAAAGTTTGTTGGCCATTGAACCTTTGGTTGATCTTTATAGTAGTTCTCAGGAATTATCTACCTTAGATTATATACTTTCTCGTTATTATTCCAGAAATATCCATTCATGAGACGGTAAAACAACTTTAATTTTCCTTTTCCTCAGCGAAATCAAAGAAAAAGTTTCACAGTTAATACCTTCATTCATATTCATGAATGAGCGCTCACAATAATAGAAAAAAGTTTTTACGACTATCTTTGTTATGTTGATTGTAAAAGAATTACTACTCGTGGTACAAGTATAGAATTTTGATTTGTCTGAAGAATCAATACGGCAATCAAACCATAGCAATCCAAAACGCCCAAACAGTCCAGTAAGAAGAATATCTAGCAAAAAGATTACAAACTTACCTATAGTGTAGTCCATTAATACATAAATACATCAAACTGCCTTCTATTTTCCATGTAATATAATGGCCTCGATTGTTCTGGGTAGTTGATGTACTGTGTTCTAGCAGTATAAGTAGTATCTTTCCATATCAATGTGTGATGGTGTGTAGTTTAAAAGTAGACTCGCAGTTATCATTATCATCTTATCACCCCAGAACATAGGAAAATGGGTCACACGCAAAACCGACTCCGGAATGACGAGTAGGTAGCATCTAGCTAATGCAAACTTCAAAAGTTGTGACTGGTACCTGCGAGCGATGAGACATCAATAGCCATTAACCCTAGCACTAGTATTAGGCACTGACTATCTGTGTCCATTTACAAACCATATCCTCGTGTCTCAAATCAACATCTCAGTCCTCTCAATACGTACACTACACCTCTTAAAATCTATTCATAAAAGCCTGAGCAGATTGCTTTACTAATATATCTAAGTATGGTCTATCGGCTGTTCATACATAATTCTGTCTATTTTGATCCAATAACCTAGTGACATTTACATTCCTCGGCTAGAATGGTCTAGTTAGTAGTATGAAAGGATAGAAAGCGTCTTCGGCCCTTTCCTGTCGTTTATAAATGTATTTGGAATATAAACGAAATGATTTTCTCGAATCGCTCATGTCATAACATAACCATAACTAATCGCAAACCTGTTGATGCATTCTCCCATTCTATCTCTCTATTCCTATTATGCGCTGCTAGAGTTAAATAGATCGTTTTATAATCGATATTTTGCTTTGTATATATATTGACATTTCACCTTGTCTTGTCCTATTTTATCTTACTCAGTCAGCGAAGATAAAATATCGGAATAAGTAGCGAATTCCTTAACAAACTTTTTAACTTTCGATAATGCCAATAATGGTCTGTGAATTGCAGATGTAGACTCTAATAGAGTAGAGGACGAATCGGACCAGGCATGGTTGGCTCGAATGTTACGGGATTATGTACCAGATTTCGTTTGGGTGATACGACGTGATGGTATCGATTGGAAGATGTTAAACAAGGATCAGATAGTAAATCGCTTCCCAAAAGCATTTTTCACCACCAAGGTTAGAAAACTAATCAAAAATACGTCAGCTGTGTCCTGCTTCTCCCTTTGTTATAAGTTACCCTACTTTTTTATAATAATTTGCCCTGGAAAAACCAGATTGGGTTGCGTGAAATTATCTAATTGAGAGCATTCGAAGAAATGGGAGTGTGATGTGGGATTAATTAGATTAATTTCGCTGGAATTAGGTTGGACTGGCAGCGTGCATGCAAAACCTTCATTGGTTTAGCGAGGCTGGAATTGCGGATACTTTCTTTCCACGATGCTATCGCCTTTGTCTTGAAGAGGAGAAAACGGCATTTGTCGATGACTATCGTATGAGTGCCTGTTTGGGATATTTGAAGTGGCTCGTGCAGACCTATGAGGAAGAGGGCGAGAAAGGTATTTCCGATCCTGCCAGCAAGATTACAATTCTGTCTGTTGATTTCGCTGTGAGGCAAGTCAACAACTACATTCGGATGCGCCGGCATGAAGATATTGACTGGCTTCTGTCGCCGGCTTTCATGGCGCAGCATTGGGATGTTTTTCTCTCTCAGTACACCACTGTCGTTCAAAAGGGAGCTTCTAAGCTACGGGCAGACACTATGGTAGATTCAGCTAAGGTAGTGTATAATAAAACGCTTATAGCATTTCTCTCATCTGTGCAAAGTAAATAGAAGCGGATTACGGACTGTACTAGCTCATCTCTTTCGGTTTTTCTTTCTCAGCACAAGTACGAGGCAGCTAAACGGGCTCTGCAACGAGTTGCCCCATATTGGCCTCAACTGCATGTGGATGGCATCAAAAACATTTGGATCTGTAAACCCGGCGCTAGATCTCGTGGCAAAGGAATTGTCGTGATGAACAGTTTGGAGAAAATCATGGAACTAATGTCACATAACAACTTCAGGGATACCAATTGGGTCGTCCAGAAATATATCGAGAGACCCATGCTTATTTATAAAACGAAATTCGACATCAGGCAATGGTTTATTATTACAGACTGGAGTCCGCTCACCGTGTGGTTCTACAAGTGAGTTATTTATTATGGCCAAACTTTCTCTTCAACTTTCACAACTTTCACTCACCATCATATCCAATTTATTTTAAACTATTAGGGAAAGTTATGTTCGTTTCTGCACGAAGCCATTCAGCCTCGAAGACTTTCACGAAAGTGTTCATTTATGCAATAATGCTGTTCAGTGTCGCTACCAAAATTCGGAACTCAGAGATTCACAGTTACCTGACGAGAATATGTGGGACTGCTATACATTTCAAGCACATCTTAAAACCTTGGGGAAAATGGATGTAAGTTGAACTAAAAATTTCTTTCATTCTACATTCTATAAATCACCATAATATTTCTATGTCCGAATATTTTGCGTATAGGAGTGGCAAAATATTTATCACGGAATGAAACAATCGATCATGGGAGTGTTGCTAGCTTCCCAAGAGACAGTTGAGCCGCGAAAATTATGCTTCGAGCTTTACGGTGCTGACTTCATGCTTTCAGAAGACTTGAGGCCTTGGCTAATCGAGATTAATTCCTGTCCTTGTATGGCTGCCAGTACTAGCGTAACTGCCCGTATGTGTGCCCAATGCTTAGATGATACCATTAAAGGTTTGCAAAACATTCTTATCGCCTTGAATAGGAATTAAAGCTTACATTCTAGCACTTAGCGCATTATCGAAAGATACATTTCTCAATTGTCAATTTTCCTTCCACATTATAGTGGTGCTGGACCGAAAAGACGACAAAAATGCGGATACAGGAATGTTCGAGCTAATCTACAAGCAAAATATGATACCGATGACTCAACAGTTCACAGGACACGATTTGATTATATCCGGAACAAAGCTAAGCCGTGACATTGATTGGCCAAGGTACTTATACACTATATCTTTGTTAGTTGTCTTCTCATAACAAAGGATAAATGCAATCGATTTTTATTTAGAAGACATGATGAGTTGTTCTTTACCAGAGTGTGTCTAGTACAACTGAGTCCATAATCTTGTTTACGCTACATATTTTGTGAATTAACGTTTCTTTCAGCATCATGACAAAGTTTGGCAACCGAAAGTCTGCCATCACCTCTGGGTCGCCAACTCGAATTCAAAAATCAGCACCACACAGAACAGAGTTTGAACATGGGCTTACTTTCAACGATTTAGTACATCGACTCAGGACAAATGAAGTCAATTCTTACAACAGTTCTCTTCTATCAACAATTCAACCGAGCAACGGTAGGGGAAGAAATGGTAGACAGGAGAAAACGATTGAACCTGGTTCAATAGTGACTGTAAGAAAGATTCAGACGAATAACAACACTGAAGACACGGCCATTACTGGGCAACCATCCAAATTTGTTCCTGGCCTTCTTTTGGATCCTTCAAATAATTCTTCATTAACCAATCGTGCCCAGTCTATTATATCAAGTGGCAGACACACGGACGCTACGTACTCAAAGCCGCTGAAAGCACAGGGTCAAACCCCTAACAAGAAAACTGCAAACACATCATCCTCGACAAAGCGATCTAAAGCATTGTACTCCGATATATCATCGAAATACACTCAAAGTTCTACTAAAAATGGAAACTTGCTGAACAAAATGATGAAAAACTCAGGAGTGGCAAATGCACTTCTGGCAGATATAGTGAGAACAAATCAGGAGTCAAACACTGCCTTGAAGAAATTTTCTGCGAGAAACAAGAATCCGTACAGTCCCTTAAGTGTTAATAACGCAAGTCATAGACAGCGCTCTCGACCAAGTACTGTTGGAGGAAAACCGTCATTCGAAACATCAAAGTCTACACCCAATACAACTACTAAACTATCGAAGGATGAAAATAGTCTCCCTTCCGTGGAAAAATCTGTGGAAAAAGAAAAGTATGGTAAGCTCCAGGCTCACGCTTACTCTAGCGATAATTTAAGTCTTATTTCTGTTACTACAGAGAGTTGCAGGGAAGGATTTGCATTAGAAAATAGCCTTAATGACACAGCTGTGTTAGTCTCTCCAAATTCGAATATGTATTTCTTCACTAATTCTCTTTCTGAAAATAGTTCCCCCACAGGTCAAGTATCCTTTCCTGAAGAGCCTTCCTTACCCGCAGTAGTAAAAGCTGATGTACCTGCCATATCCTCTATTACCACTCCGAAAAAGATTTTCAATTCTGATCCTGTCCTTTTTAAACTGGTAAATACCACCTTATTAGGTGAAAATCTTGATAAGGATGGAGCAGAGTTAGAAAAGGTGTCACAAAAACAGCAGTCTTGCATAGATCTTAGAGAAGTTTACAGTCAAGTATACACGCTTTTCCCTCCTACTCCTACGCACACATTTTCAGAACAAGATGAAGTTGATGCTGTTGACGACGTTGACGTTGGCACCGAAATTGAAAACATTGAAAATGACAACGAAAATAATGAAACAAATATTAAGCCTAAAGCAGAGGTGGTAATTGTTAAAGAAGGTATAATGGAAGCTGAATCAAAAACTGAATTTCAACTTATTGACCTGCATACAAATGTCGATCCTGAGGAAACAGATTCAAATACAACTACAAACGGTAATGATTGTAGCTCTAAACCTAACTTAACTAATGACTCTTCTTCGTCTGACTCTGCCTCTGTGTCTATCCTCGAAAATTCTCAGAAAAGCGATAGTATCAAACGTAAGAAAAAGAAATATAGAGATTTCTGTAGTAACTGTTTCTCGATTTTATGTAGATGCAAGGGGGCTGCGGCATTAATATCACAATCAAATAACTATGACCATCCTACTGACGGGAAGGTAGCTACTAATAATAATGACCCTGTTCCCAATAAATTTCCATGCTACAGAATTTTCCTTGAACAACGAACTCATCCTGTAGTAGCTTTGTCTAAACGATCTGCAGCTACTCTTCCCCTCAAGACAATAAATCTAAATTTGTAGTAAGTTTCAATTATTATATTCATTTTTAAATTCTCTGTTAACGCAATGTAATAAATATGACCTAAAAAGTAAACTCAGGTGATAATTATACGTGGTGTAAGTACTGCGTAGCTATTAGTCCTTCAGAAGAGCTAATTATCCATTTCACTAATTGCATTGCAATTTTCAGCGTAAAACTTTTCTGATTAATTAAATGACATAAATATTATGCTTAAAGATTTTATGTATAAATTATCAACACAAGACATGCCAGTTTGTAGATAAATTTCAAATACGGATTAATTTAATAACCAAAATCAAAATTGACATCAAGTAAACGATACAGCTTTCTTAGAGTTTCTGTCGGTTTACTGGATTGGTAGTTTGGTAGTGTAGGTACCAAAAAAGTTGAGAAACAGTGTATGAGATAACATATTATGACTCAAAATCAAAATCTAAATATTATGATGCATGTATGCATGAATTACTGTTTAGCTCAGCTTTCGCCTATTAGAGATACTTTGGACATAAAAGAAAGGAACTTGTTCATTGTCGAGAAAGTATAATTAACTTCCATCCAAAAACGGGCAGAAACAAGAAAAGTTGCTATTTCTGACTATCTACATAATATATAACAATAATTAACGAAATCACTCAAAACTCAAAAACGTGTTCAACATTTTAACTTCCAAAATTACTTAGCATTAGCTTATGATGACCACGAATGGTATTATGATAGTGATAGTGAAATATAATAAATAATAACACTCATCTACACCAACTTTAACTTTATGATTGATATAGTATATCGCAAATCGCATACTATAATTGAAAATCGAAAGTATTGAAATATAATTAAGTATTAACTGGAGCCACAACACATTTATTACTCTGACAAATCATACCTACACATAACTTAATGAAATCCAATGCATTCAGAACTCAAATTCTTATGAATATATGTAATGTATTCAATTGTAACTTGTTAAAGTGCTGTTCACACAGGATGTATATTGCAGTATAAGATCAAGACTTACCTATTATACGTAATAAAAAGATGCTTATGCTAAACGTTAACTTCAGCTCGAAATTTGCATAACACTTGCATTTTACTGCACATCCATTTGTGTTTAGGTACGCACTTCCCCATCAATAAGTTAACACACCTAAGTAAGCGAATATTTTGGCATCGTAGCGGAGAATGAATGCAGTCAAAGAGCAGCTGACGTTTAATGCGATTTAATTGACGTTTGTTGGATGCACTATCACTCAGGTGGAGGTTTTAGACTGAACGAAAGTCTCGGTCTTGAGTTATTCTTTCCGAGAATTTTCTTTTGCTCCTCTTTCATTCTCCTTTCTTGTTCCCTTTTCATGCGCTGCCTCTCCTCGTCGATTTTACGTTGTTCTTCAACCATTGCTAGGCGTTCTTCAGCCTGTAAAATTAACAAAACATATGCAATTATATTCATTCATTAAATTATTTGCTTTTCACCATGCATTTTGGTAGTTTGTAAGAAACTTTTCATCAGAGGAAGTTCCCAAAATTTTTGATTCCTCTAGGTAATCAAAATCATAATCAAACTTAAATAACAATACAATCACTTACCAATTTTCGCTGAGCCTCTTCAATCTTTTTATTATTTTCTTCCATAATCCGCTCCAACTCTTCGCGTTTCTGTCGCTCTTCTTCCTACACAAACGGAAGAATTAGCATTAGAGAGAATTGTCAGTAAAATGTGAGTAATTGCACCTTCACGTGACTAAAATCTAGAAGATAATCATTATATAACAGAGAGACAGTTATTGCACTGTCCCATCTATCAATTAAGAGCTTCGAATAAAAACAAAACATAAATGCAGATCAGGCTTCGGGTGAAGAGCAAGGTCCGCCCATTGCATGAGGAGCTCCCGCTTGGCCCTAGATGACTAAAATCTCAGAGTAGAAATGAGAAAATATGATTTTGAATACAAGTAAAAACTACCTGTGTGTGACTGAGTATCAGATCAGTTCAGATGAGTTCTTCCGCTGTTTTTCTCTCTTTCATTCTTTCGCAGTGCCTTTTAACTCACCAACAACTCAATCCAATACTTACCCCCACCATCTTATCTACTGTTGAGATCATCCTCTCTCCAACTCCGTTTTCAAATTTAGTTAGTTAGTCTACCATAATTCCCTTATATGACTTTACTAATCATATCTGTCTGCAAAATTTCATTTCCCCAATGTCCAGGGGAGATAGAAATGTAGGAACGATTCCATACATAACGATGAACATGTGATGAAAAATACGCAAACAGATATGACTGCAAATCCCTAAAGACGGTATGGCGAACCTAGAGTGAATGATCAGAATAACTCCTCAATAGGGAAGGGAAGAATTAAATATTGAATCCGTGAATCAGCAATATATTTTAGAAAATTACAATCAGGTAATTAAGGTGACTTTTGGAGTCTTTCATTTCCAATAAACTCAGTTACATCAAAATAATTTCATATACAATTTCCCACTATCGCTGAAAATACATCAAAACATACATTTTGCATCTTACATTTTCGAAATAGTACCTTTATGAGTGAACTGGCACTCGTAGTATAGGATTGACTGACCTGGTGTAAAATGGGCAAAAAAACTTAAATGTAAATACTCAAAATGCTCTGCTCCACGCAATCACCTATGGATTAAGTATGACTGAATGGAAGTAAAGTAAAGGAATGTTAGTATTGTAAGAAGTAACTGAACTGGGCATCATAACACTCAAAATTCTCTGAATCATTGAAAACCAACCGGGTTTCAATCAACTACGTTACGTCCAGCCCACTCAAGGAAAGGTAATATTTACATTTTAAAAATAAATATTGACATTATCTTTTGAGGCCAAACTACATTTACACAATATTTAAAGTTTCAACTACAAATTATATAGGTCGTTTAATACATTTTTCGAAATGGAAAAAAAAGAAATATAATTCTGTAAAACAACAGTTAGACTAGAAACTAGACTATATAGGAATTTTTAAAATGTTTAAGTATAAAACAATTTTTATGAACTCTAATGTGGAGAAATTTTGGATAGATTTGCTACTAAAATACTACATTTTAAGGGAGTCATAGTCATGGAGCAGAGCGAAATGATCAAGATCGAATGTGAAGCCGGTAAGGCTGAGTAATAAAATCTCATCATCATCAAATTCTTCCATTATGAATGAGAGGCAAGAAGCAAGAGTTTTAGAGGAAGAATTAGCTACCTCTCGTCTGCGTTCTTCTTCCAACTGTGCTGCTTTTTGTCGTTGCAGTTCTTCCATCATCTCCTTCTCCATAGCTTCCTTTGCTTCTTCAACCCTGCGGAGAACTTCAGCCTCGATTTCATCTTTCCGTCTCTCGAGCTCTTCCTCCACCCTTTTAGCCACCATGTCCTCTATTCTTTTTGCAGTCTCTTCCTCTACCAGTTTAGCTTCTAACTCTTTTTGACGTCTAAAAATACAAATAATAATTCATTCGTTTAAGATAATTAGCAAGTTTTTGCACAAGTGTCTTACACTTTTAGCTTGATATGATTCAATAACATACCTCTGACGCTCAAGCTCTGCAAGACGCTCTATTTCTTTAGTTGGGCGGCTGCGACTTCGACTTCTTGAGGTAGAGCTGCCACTACTTGAGCTATATATGTGGATTAACATTTCAGAGTTAAGTTACCAATTTATTATAGTTTATTATGCAACTCGGTAATATTGAATATTACTCGAGTCGAGCTCTTCCTCGAACCTTTTAGCCAATTTTTAAATAAAGAATTCCTTACGATGAACGAGTTCTGGACCGTCTTGCGTCTTTTCTCCTAGATTTTCTATCTCTATCTCGGACACGTTCTCGAGAACGAGATCTTTTACTACTTCTACTTTTCTTAGCTTTACTGTGATGGTTGTGTCTTCTACTGCTATTTCTGGAGGGTGATCTTGATATTGATCTAGAACGGCTTCTTTTTCTGCCCATTTTCGTCAAATGTGTCTTTTTCACTTTGATCATATACAGAAAGTTGAAAAATTAAATTTGCTCAACTCTAAACATTGATTACAAATCACCAAAATGTTTTAATGCTAAAGAAGACAACAAATAATAAATATCAGTGTGTTCACACCACAAATGCATTAAAAAATTACTTTTCTTTAGGTTGTCCGTTTTAAAGTCATCTACTGCACGAAACGACGAATGATAAAAACAGCTGACTGGCCGTATCACTTATTAATGTTACCAATATTTTCCTATTTATTATGATACTTTTTTGATAGATTTATCAAATGTACTTTGGCTGTAGCCTTTGGCTGGAACTTCTTGTAACTTCGAATATCTATTCCACAAACTCAGCGGAGATCAAAACAACACTGATATCACAATTTAAACATTGGCGCCGCCGTCCTTCACTAATGAAAGGAATACTTTTTATCATTGTTACTGATCAAAACTGATCAAAATAGGGTGAGGATTCCTTGCTTCCACTTTATTTCATTGGAATTGTTAAACTCTGTAGTTCGATGAAACAATTACGATAATTATTTTATGTAGTTCTGCGAATTTATCAACGTATTTCGAAGAAAATTCAGCTAACTCAAGGTGCTTCCTTTCAACCCAGGAGTCGCCATATAGAAGGTATTATTTCTTTTTCTATTATGGTAGCTCGACGAGTTTCATTGAAGAAAACTTCCTGTGTTCTTTCTTGTTCGTCGATTTCACTGCACTACTCTCAACGCCAATGCGTAATAGAGACTCTTCTTCCCCAGCCAAGTCTAGCCAAGATAGTGGAGGTCTCCTCATCTATAAATCTAAATATATCCAGCCGGCAACCAGTTCGAATGAAACGCTAGCTCGGCCCTGTGCAAGAGATTTCAACTACAGTAGCGCTGTTTGTTCAATGGTCATCAGAGGGAACAAACATATGCATTTCTTAGCCCTCGCCTCGCTTTGATTTTCTCTTTGATGCTTTCTTCACAATTTCTTACGGTTCCCCTGCAGGAAAGTTCTTTCACTACATTTTGCTGGTGAAAGGAGATTCGTGTCTCACGGTTTTCTCCCCAGCAAAGTTTAGGTAAACTAGTGGGAAAATACGTCCAGAATTAAAATTCATCGAAACAAATTGCTTGATGCATATTATTTTACTACTTTTTGGGGTAATGACAATCTAATAAGAACTTAGCACAGCCCTTTCCACTGAGCATGATAATTTTGAAATATTCCTTATGGTTTTTGATTATATGCTGCTTAGTTTTGTAAAAATTCAGACACGCACTTATCTAAAGCTTTGCTGTCTCATCCATGAGTATGAATTATTGTCAATCCACAGATAGAAACTTAGAAGCAAGGAAACTTATTGTGGAAAATGAAGACATTAGCGAAAATTGAGTTTACAGGACCGAATTACTGTTGCTTTGCTGCGGTGAACTGGCCCTTGCAACATCTTGGAGGATCAAACAACGATGTTCATGTAAGTTTTATTTCCTACTACGATTCTTTATTATTATAAACGATATGTGTAACATAAAGTTTTTAACATTGATTAAGGTGTTGCGACTTCAAAAGACTGAAACTGTGCATTATGTTTCCGTCATTAGTGGAGGTACTGGAAGTGGAAAGACCAATCAAAAAGTCATAAAATTTAATGGCAAGTTTGCTCGGGCACTTGGCTTTGTAGAGGGCGAAGATATTTTTGTTGAAGAGATTTCGGTGCAATTTCATCCTGTTAAAAGAGCTTTTCTCACTTGTGTTTCTTCAAATGATTGGGAAATACTTGTGCGTACGATTTTTTAATTGTTTTATGTTGTACTCTTGACTTATTGAACATAAAAACCTTTTTCCCTTTCTTTAAATGTAATTCATCGTTTGATTGATTATTTAGGAATCTAATGCTGAAACTGTGTCTAGCCAGCTTTTAAATCAACTTCGTGTGATAAATCAAGGACTAACATTCCCATTTTGGGTAACAAAATCTATGTCGATTGAGCTGAAAATAGGTGAAATGTCTCATTTTAATACAGATATATAATAGACTATTAATGCAAATGAAATTAAAGTGATGAATTAATTGTTGCAGGAAAAATTGATTCAGGGGTTGAATTTGGATTGTTGACTGCTTTGTCTGAAATAGAGATTCCTTCCTTAAAAATTCATTCAGAATTGTTTAGTCTTAGCTCACGAAAAATTTTACGAATTCATCCTATTACGTTGCCAAATTGCACTCCTGTTCTTCCGAGTTCAACCCTACTATTAAACAATATAAACCATGCTTTCGTGTTTAAAGATAATGTTGTAAAAGACCAATTAATAGATGAAACTTCTTCAAAATATTTCTTTGCTCAACTAATCCCCTATGACTTATTATTAACTGATAATAAGAGTCCTGTTATTGTCAAAGTATTTTTCCTAGATTATGTCGATTTCGATACAAGTTTATTAGAGCACTTTGGGTCTGTAATGAATCCTCCTTGCTTATTTCTACATCCAAATGTTATCGAGAAGTTTAATTTACAGACAAAGACATACATAGGGTTAGAGCAAGTTAGTTCTAGAGTATTTGAAAATATTCCTTCTCAATTTTCCCCCATCTGTAACACAAGCATTAATAAAGCTCTAAAGGGATTCGGGTAAGTTACTTATGTTGTTTAATTACATTGTCAAGCTTTTATCCAATCAACACAGCACAATTGAAATTATGTTGATTTCCTACATGTGTATGAAGAGGATTTAACACTTTGGTTGACGAGTGTTGTGACTTTTTAAAAGCGTCTTTGTCGCTTGGGAATATTCGTCATGGATTCATAGGACCTGTTGGTTCCTTACTTATTACGGGTTAGTTCTACCGCATTTTCTCACTTTTATGCTTCATGCATTTCCTTCTATTAGTACTTACACGTACGCAATTCACTAACTCTGTAGTCGGTACTGGTGTACCACAATATTGTTTATGTTGACATTTTTTTTGGACCAATCATTTGGATCTGTCATTAAAACCATTTGTTGCAGGTAAACCAGGAAGTGGAAAAACAGCACTTAGTCAACATGTAGTTGGTATCCTGGAAGAACATCCTTATTTCATTCATTGGGAATTGGTGAACTGCAGTCGACTCAGAGGGAAAAAGCCTGAGACCATGGAGAAAGAGTTACAAGCTGTTCTCTCAAAAGCGTCTCGGATGGCCCCAGCTGTTATCATTCTTGATGATTTAGATGTCATAACTGCCACAGATAAATCTGATCAACAAAATGCTGCCGAAGAATTTTTACATTACAAGTATATTCTATTTCGTAATAATCGTTAGTTAAAGGTTTCAATTCAATGTAACACAGTGTTGGTTTTGCTTGCCTTTACATGTAGTCTCATCTCAAGTCATTGTGAGGCATGCATATTCTTACATTCCTAGTAATATATATTCGAGGTGTTGTAAAATAAATTGATTATTACAGAACATGCGAAACCATTGCTGAAAGCATTTTGGAACACTGTGGACGTCAAATCACTGTAATTGCTACTGCGAATAGGGAAGAAACATTGAATTCATATTGGAAATCTCGTCCTGGATTTCATTTTTTTCAGAAGACTATTAATATTCCTCCAGCAAGCAAAGTATGTAATAATATTTACCCTCATTTAGGTTTTTATGACATTTTACGTGAACGTGTTATAATAGCTTATGCTGCATATACCCGAATACTAGATTTCAAATAAACCTAACATCATGAAGACGATATAAATTAATTTTCTACAGTTTGCATGTATACTCATCCTAATTCTTTGCAGTTGGACAGATTACAAATTTTTCAAATATGTACGGACCACTATCTCAGATTTACAGACAGTAATAATATCTCAGACACGGGAACTAACGAAAGTGCCTCACAGGACAGCAGCATGCAGATCATAAACTCTTTCCGATCTAAAAATGAATCCACAAAGCTGGGAATCAACGGTTTGTTGTCTACTCTGCATGACCATTATGCAACCCCTAGAATAATCGAAAACGTTTCCAGGAAGTGGGCTCTTCACATTCTCGCCTGTAGTGCTAATAATGATAAAAATCTACCCCTTCCTAGTGGTGCCATTGATTTGAATAAGTTTCAACAAATCATTGAAGAGGAGCTTAGGTTTTGTGAAGAATATAGCAGTACAAATAGTCAAAATGTCATTTCATGGGATACAATTGGAGGAATAAAAAATATAAAGCACGAAATTAAAAAGATTTTGGAATGGCCTATTAAGGTATGGATATTACATTACTTTTTTATGAAAATTTTATAAACCTTCTTCTTCCTGATTTTTTGTTCATTTAACCAGTACCCGACGTTGTTCGACAATGCCCCTATTAAAATGCCAAGGGGCATTCTTCTGTACGGGTAATTAATTTTTCATGACTATTTCAGTTCGTTTACTTAGCAAAAGCAATACTATTTACTTAGTTGAAAATTGTAAAGCTGTTTTTCATTTTCATACGCAGTTATCCAGGCAGTGGAAAAACATTATTAGGATTAACTATTCCTGCTCAAGTCAGCGCTAAATTAATTCATATTAAGGTAAATTATAAGACCTTTCTCAATCCATTGCAATTGATGGCATTATTCGACATAAGCTTATTGCATGGAATGGAAAAATTGTTTCTCTTATTTTTAAGGGTCCAGAACTCCTTTCTAAATACATTGGAGCAAGTGAGCAAGCTGTACAAGATGTTTTCGCGAGGTAATAATTTCCTATTAGGTTGAATTACTATAAAATTAAAATAAAATAATCGAATATCTAACAAGATTGTCTCTGTTCAAATTGCAGAGCAAGAAACTCTAAACCCTGCATACTGTTTTTTGACGAGTTTGATAGTCTTGTACCTCGGTAAGTAGGCAGTACAATATTATAGCTATATACAATCACTTGATATATTTTGATGTTTTTAAGGGCTAAATTCCCCTAAGCACAATATTGATTAGAATAATATTGCCGTTTTGTATGCATATACTTTCATTTGCAATTTTCTGGTCTACAAAATATGTGTACGTAGTATGTCAAAGCAGAGAGGAGTCTGTGCTATTATTAGTAGGCAAAATGTTTTACAAATAGCTAACAATAATAACTATTATGTTATGGTTGTAATATAAGGTTTTTAAACAAACAATGCAAATGCAAGAGTTCTTTATTGCAACTGTTGACTGTAGGATTGCATTGCATTTGTGTTGTGTGCATTGACTTGATAGTAAAGTACATTGAGTAGAGTAGAAAGGATTCTTTGTGAGATTTGTATGGTGGCAGAAACGTATTGTGGTGGAAGAAGGAGAATTAATAGTTGAATAAAGGTATGATAGAAGAGAGGGGTGGGTTGCCTTACGATTAGATTGAACTGGCAAGCGTTGTGAAGGCTCTGAGTCGACAGAGAAGTTATGAATGGTCTCTTAATGAAGTAGGCGGACTGGGACGATGGGGCTATCACTTGCAAATGACAAGGACTTATTATTTATTATGATGGTGAACGGGCTCTTCGTTTATTTTCACACCTTTGTGTGTCCGTCCGGACGATAAAAAAGTGATTGTTCCCATTGTCCGCGTCCACATAAACGCTTTGCACACCACAATGTAGCATTCGAATCGAAAATCTATTCTCTCCTCTTGCACACAATTAAAGTCTTCCATTCCTCCTCTTATTCTCGACTATAGTGCTCTGAATGTATGCATTGTACACATTACTACAAGTACCTACTCCTTTCTAGTCTAGGCAGACAATTGTAATATTCTGTTCTGTTCTCTACTGTTGTTATCTATCCAAGCAGAAGGACAACGCGAGACACACATAATGTCTAATAGCATAGTACAGGTAAATGCTTAAATGAATCCGACATCCGTGCACCAACCAAATCAACGTGCTTTCCTTTCATTAACAATAGTCAGAGCAGCCAGACCAGACCAGGACATACTAGATGGACAGTCAGTCAGAAAGTTGCACTTTTTAATGATAACAATGATCATCATTTCATTCTCGTCCACATCATTTTTCATATTTCATCATCAGATGAGAAGTCAGGAATGCTAGGCACAACACTATAGGATAGTCTACGGCACACATGAATCATAATAGTTAATAATTGGACAAAATAAATGTGATCATTTCAGACGTGGGCACGACTCCACTGGAGTCACGGACCGCGTTGTCAACCAATTTCTGGCAGAAATGGATGGGATTGAAGGTGGTCTTGGTCAAGGTGTCTACCTCATCGCAGCCACCTCGCGTCCCGATTTAATCGACCCGGCTGTTCTTAGACCTGGACGTCTTGACAAGCATCTCTTCTTTGATTTACCCACAAAGGTACTTTACATTAGATTCATGAAGATAGTAATTGGGTACCCAAACATATAGCGATACCCAATTTGCTTTATATCACAAGCCACATTGTTGTTACCGGAAATATCACCATCTACTTAATACTCATGATCATATACCAATAGGTACCTATGTTATTAAAAAGACATTACATGTACCATGATAGTATTGACATTCATGTGCAAGAACTTGTCATTTTTCGATTTTTATGATCTTTGATGAACGTTATGCTATGAATATCAGATTGAATCCCTTAATCATTGATTCAGCAATTAAGGCAAATATTTACATATATATTTCTGTATAGCTGATTCAATTTTACAAAGTAATTATTGCCGTTGTCTGTAATTATGTGTTAGACACAAGTTCAGTTCATGTTTGACGCAAGGAATTGTAACTAATTGTAAGCTACACAAATTACAGCCTTAGGCAGCGTGGAGAATCTAAAGTGTAAAACGAATTCACTCAGAAAATTAATTTTGTGTTTGCCTTTCTTGTATTTACCATAGCGTGATATTGCTTCTATGTTGCAGATCGTCTAAGTATAAGAGCTCTGTATCTCTATCTGTCCCTTCAGCCCTACCTAAATATCACTATAAATGTTTGTTTCATTATTAATAAGAGGGATCTCTTATTATTAGGAGTAGGTTGTGTATCTGTCTGTCTGTCTGTCTGTCTGTCTGTCTGTCTGTGTATCTATTTTACATGTATTTATCGTTTGCTCCATAACTATCGACAGGAGTAACATTTTTGCATTCTGTCAACGGATTACGAAACAAGATGCCAAAAGTGACTCTAGGAATGTCAATGGAAAAAATCGGTCATTCCCCCAGGTCTGTGGAAGTGACTTTAGTTGCACCACCGTTCTTTTTCATCCCCGTACTGCTATCGGACGCGACTACTATTATAAAGCAATACACAACTTCACACTACCTATAACATAGTGCATTGAACTGGCAATGTGAACGTAGCACAGCGTGGCTAGGTCGGTGTGCAGTCGGGCTTCCTGATGGCAGGTCGCGGGTTCGTTCCTTAGCAGTGTTAAACTTTTTCGGCACCTTCATTCAACTTTTTTCGTACCTTACGAATGCATTTGTGATTCTACGAATGCATTCGTGTTTCTACCAATGCATTCGTGTTTCTACCAATGCATTCGTGTTTCTACCAATGCATTCGTGT
>JABASH010001819.1:0-23598 GCA_019776445.1 Tomocerus maximus | reverse complement strand
TCTATGTAGATAGTGCATAAAGAAATGCTTCAGAAAAAACTCCTTGAAGCAACCGAATCGAGTGTGAGCGGTTAAAAATATCTTTTAACGTTTATTATTCATTGCCTTATCGGCTTATGTTAGTTAGTTGGATTCGTTTGAGTTGAGTCACTCAATAGTAGTGCAATAACATCACCCTGCACAATACCAATGGCAATATAAGCCTGACGATGAGCCTTGGGGTTCGGCACACTTTTCAAGTTCAACTCAAGTACTCTTCACTTGCCCTCTAATCTTTCTTCCTATCTAAAAACATATTTCCCTCGTACCATCTTTGGCGACTTATCCCCAAAATATGAACACTAAGAGCTATAAACTAAATAAATAAGCACACACATAAAAGAGACAGGATGCAAACAATTGTCGCAAGTATTCCAATTGGACTCTGTTATCGAAATTCATTTTAATTTGTAAAGTTGCTTATAAGTACCTATAAAACAAACCAGTTAAACTAGAGAGTTAGGTACCAAACTAATCCTTATTTCGTGGAGGGACGGATACTATAGACTGTGGCAGTTTCATCCAGAAACAAAAAAGGTATTCTTAAAATTCATTCCAATATGCCACTTTCAACTCCACTACCTATAATAACCAATAGACGAGTCTGCTTCTGAAAATGCACTTAGCTATAGAGTACAATCAGCACAAATGCAATTTTTATAATGTGCGATGCGAATGAAATAGCAAAAATGGATGGAAGAAAAGAAAACTCAATAATATTACAAGTCGTACTCTAATTGTAAGTGACATGAATAAAAAATAAAAGAAGATGAGATGGAGTATCATAGGATGCCATAAATAAGAGAGCAAATGGATATTTGAATTTACATACCAAAGTAAGATTGGGTTACAAACACTCCCACGTACTAATGCCATTCTCATTGCCAACACATCTGTGGCAATAAAACATCCAGTAGTAGTCCGCAACATAAAACAGGAGAATACAGATAGAAGAAACTCCTACTACATACTATAATATTATGAATCTAGTCTGAAGCTTTCGATATAGATAATTATTGTTCTATATAGAATATAAGTACATCCTGGCTTTGTTTGGTATTATTATCTTGTGTATAAAATAGTCCATCCCTGCAGTGGAATGAAGCAATAAGTTTATGGCTGTATGTTCTGCAAGGAATGAGCAAACTGCTACTTAGATATGCATAAGTACAATAAAGAATTGTTTTGTGTTCCATGCAATCAGTCATTTCTATCGTCTTTTTTGCACTCAAGTTGTGTTATTGTCTCTGTGAAGGAAAGCACATGAGAGTTTTTGTTCGGATATTCATAGTGTGTAGCCGTGCTTCTATAATATCATACATATGCACTCAGAGAGATGTGCTCATTGCTTAAATTAAATATATTTTAAACGAGAAATGCTTTTACGAGTCTCATTTTTCCACGAAGGAATATAATATGAGCGCAGAAAGCAGTATTGAATTACATAGGACATACCTCAGAAGCAAAAACAGCATTTCTCTTTGCTCTGTCTCTGGCATGTACTTTGATTAGCAGAAAGATAGATTTGCCATATCACACAAAACACCAAGCCACAACAAACAACTCATCCAGTCAAATGATATGATAGTCTTTCCTTTCCTCGCACTCGTAAAATTCTTCATGAATAGTTAATGAATTGAATGCAAATTAGTAATCTGCCATATCATGGCACTCAGAAGATATTTCACTACTACTATCCTGCCATGACCTTATGACGACATATACATCATGCCATAATATGAACACGACACACTATAGCCCTAATAAATAAACATAATCTAATGAATAATATAATTATTTCCAAACATGTATACACATAGATAACGAGTAACCACAGCCTAGTGTAATACACCATGTTACTTCATGCTGCGTACTAATACTAATGTACTGTATAAGTAATGCAATAATTCCATGCAAAACTAAGCATCATAAACCCAAGTACAAAAACAAAACATCACATTAAATCAAATCAGACGAGGGAGGGTTCGTTTTGCTCCGGCCTAATGAAAACCAAAGAAAATTCAATATTTTACTTCCCTGCTTTCATGCTGTTCTATCCTCATTCCATACCTCTCCTCTTATAACGAGCCAAGTGCTTTGTATGCACATAACACTGATGAACTTGTCATATTTTATGGCTTCTATCTAAGTGCACCTCCTCTCTAATTCCTAGTTTCGTGCAATTTGACAGACCTACGACACTGGAAATTACATTTCCAAAAACGTGCCTTTATTCTCTAATACTCAGAAAATTCCGCAGCTGAAACCACAGGCCACTGATTTAGCAGTTATCGCACAACTTTTAAATAGCCTACATTCCAGCTTTACCTATGGACAGGACCTTTATACAGAAACCACCCACTTAACGAGTCTAGACTTATGCTAATCAATACATAGAAAAGGAATTGCAATTATTTTCAAATGAAGTCATCAAACTCGATTTATTTTCAGATTCGCCATTTCAACCAATTGATAGATGTAAACTGACATTTCTGATTGATGTGGCACATCGTCTGCCAGAATGTAATTTTTTTGACTAATGATTCATGATACATCTACATACAACTATGACTAAATTGAGGATTACAAGCAACCAATCTGCAAAAGTAGAATTGATAAATAAGTGTATATTTCAATAAAAATCAAATTGAGTGTAAAAAATACACATGGACATATCATTTCAAGATGTTGCTAATCCAATCAACCTAATGTATTATTAGAGTGAATATAATATATTTTTACTGTTGAAACCAAGTAGATAGGAATTGATTTTCATTAGAAGTAAAATGAATTTTTAAGTAGTACGCATAATAATATCTGTAGCAAAGGTACTTGCAACAGAAATTACTGACTCAAACAGAATGTCAAAAGAAATAGAAATGAAAGTTGAAATCAGTTCTCATTTACTGGTCAGTTTGTGCATCCACCTTGACCATTATTTTAGTCCCCCTTGATGCAGTAAGAATTTGTTAGACGTTTATTGCACTTATTTTTTAAAATCTGATAGCAATATTCCTAATGATAATGTATATTAGATGGGCAAAGAATGGAAAAAGGTAAAGTAAAATCTATAATTCGGTTTATGTCAAAATACCGAAGCTATAAGTATATGAAACGACATTAGGTACAGGTAGTATCTTGACAAATAACGTTATAGTATGTAGTACATAGGTATCATCTAATCCTTGCCAATTCCCTATCTATATTCTGTACGTAAGAATTGAGATAGGCTAAGATACCTGTACAATGTAAAAGTAATGCTACTTGACTTTGCGCAATATAGTGCAAAGGTTGCATAATGTATTAGGTTAGGATGAAAGATCTGTTTAGGTAGTTGAGTATACATGCAAAGAGCGTAGTGCGAAAGACAGTAGCTCAGCTTGAACAACAGTGAGTGCAATGCGTAGCACATTTTACAGGCACAATAATAATATGCTAATTTTATGGTTGCCTGCCTCCAGAAATATAAATTTATGTATTCATACACACTCGCAGTAGTAAATCAACGTAAGAAGGAAAGCTGTAAAGTATAAACGAAACCAAAGGCAAGGCAAACCTCACGGAGCCAACGTAAGTTTAGCGAAAGCAAGCAACACAGAAAAAATGTAGATTTCTGCCCAAATTGAGTTTTCACAAATGCCCAGATGTCTAGTTTGTATTGTATTCTCCGATTGTAAGTGTAATATATGTGAACATACATACATTCGCCTATCCTTTATTTTCCTTTGCTTTTCACACTAATGAATAGCCAACTCTGCAGTGCCTACTCAATAGATTTACGTACTAACCTATAGAAAATCAAATCAATATGACTATAAATATAGCCCACTCCATGCATGGATGTTTGCATTAAAAGCATAATGGCTTAACACATGCATATCTACTAGAAGAACACAATAATATTCATTCATAAATATATTGATAGGGAATTGGTTCAGTTCTCCAATCCAATTTGTCCAAATACCGCTTCCAGGTTCAGGAAACCAAACAATGTATGCAGTATGCATACATTTGTACTAATAATGGAGGAGAGAGCAAAAAGAGTACAGTACAATTAAACTTACATGTAGTATTAGTACAAGTAGAATGTACATATGAGTTTACTTCAATCTGGTTTATCTATAGAATAATGTATCAACTATGCAACTATGTTACCAGGTATCTAATAATAAGCAAAGTGCGTACATTATTCAGTAGTTCTGCTATTGTAATATTATTATTATTGTAGTAACTAAGCAAGGCTAACACTGCGGTGTGCGTATTATGTGATTTGGCCCACCTTTCCTCTTTTCCTTCAAGTTGGATCTCCCATCGCACATAAATATATTATACCAAATCTATAGTCAAACAGTGGAGATATGAAAACGACCAATAATAATATCAATCAAATGTTTTCATTGTAAAAACGAGGAAGTAAAAGTGTGAATACGGGTTTTCTATTCATCCCTACACATGTCACTATGTACTATGTAAGTATTACATTGTTCCATATATGCTTCTATTTATAGGGATGGGTATAGAGCAATGCAATTTTGTCCATGTGGTTTCCTTTGGTTTGATTTTATTTTGTTAAAGTTCAGCTGAATCTGAAGAGTGCAGAGTGGACCTATCTTGAATTGGTCTGCAGTCATTGTGCCCTATACTTATATAAACCGAGTCATATGTGGATCCTATGAATTAAACCAAAGGAGACCAGACCTGGCCACTTATGAGGGCTGATTTTCGTTTAGGGCCAACAAAACCATAGTGCACCGTTCCATAGGGGGTTCTCTCTCCGCTTTTGTACTCGAATAGACTGGTGCAGCAGTCAAACACTGTACTATCCAATTGTGCCTGCACAGTACATCACAATACAGAATACAATAAAGAACCCGTATCACAGAATTTACTACATCCCATACAATTCTCTCCGCACTAAAATACTGTACTTGTAAAGTAAAGAAAAGAGACTCGTTTTGGTTTTGGTCGAACTCAACTGTTCTCTCTATACAGTTTTTTCTTTTCTCAAGAGTGAAGAAACGTTTTGCTATATTTCAATGAATTCTCCTCTATATATCGTTAATTGTAAACTGAGGTTTGCTCTACACACCGATGGTGTTGGCGGTGATGTTAGTAGCGTAGGGAGTCTTGTCGTTATTGCACTTTGCCTCCTTTTCTTACAATTACATGTTTACGCACTACAAAAGTGTACACTAATATTAAATACAAAGAACTACATAATATTGGAAACTACATTCAAGAATTCATCTGACCAACTTATCGCCAATATACTTATGAATACTTGTGCATAAGTATGTATGTAGTTATTAACAAACTAATATGCAAAGTAATATTTTTCATTCTGCTCCATCCGTTAGTTATGAATTGTTGGTCAGTGGTGTGATAGAATCTTTTACAAACTATACTCGGTACAATACACACAATACACAGTAAATTATTAGTGGGAGATTGTGGGGCAAAAAACGTTAAGTGTCTATAGGTAGACAAGTAATAAAGAATATGCATTGTTAACTTGACATGTACAAACGAAGGTTTGTGTAATATCGGTATTTGGCTAAATGTGACATTTGTAAAGAAGATAGATTCAGTTAGTTTTGGTTATTTTTTCCCAGAAAGATATGTTGTAGGAGGGATGAGTAAGCGAAGTTGTCTGGTCGCCTGCAGAAAAAAGAAGAAAATGAGAGAGGACTTTGAGACATGAGACTGATTTACTCTCAAGTTCACATGCTGCATGAAGAACATAAATACAGAGGTACCTTGATGGGAAGGTACTTAAATTGGTTGCATACCTACATAGGATAGATTGCGATTATAATAGCTGAACAACAAACACACGCAAGAAAACGGATTATATAGCGCATAAGTAGAAAAAGAAGATTTCAGTTAAAACTCGAAAGTCCATAAGAATTCCAAAGTAGTAGAAGTAAATGCAACCGTATCCGCCGAACCGTTGCATTATTGTGCTGTATGTGCCTACCAGTATGTAATGTAGGTACATGTATATGTTTTGTAATACATTTAAGATAGGAACTCATGGGATAGTTTGGTGTGGAAGAGAAGAAGTGATGTAAAGCCATTCGCTCAGTACGTAGTTTTGGTCGACAAGGTTCTTGGTTGGCAGATACCTCCCGGAGATTTTAGGGTGGCTTGACTCTCGAGCGAATGGTTGCTTTGCTTTCGTTCATATCAAGGAAAGGCATAAGATGAGAGCCCAACTTATGTGAGCTGCTTTAACATATATAAGTTACGTACCTAAGTATACGTAACAGGCAAAGGCAAGTGCTAGTCCCTTCCAGAGAGTATATAGAAAAAGTACGAGAAACATCACAGACACGCAGAACTGAACAAGCTAATGCAGCAGGCAAGTCAGGGCAAGTAGTAGTTGAATGAAGCCTTAGTTAGGAGTTAGGAATACCAAACTACCTACATACTTAGATATACTATATATCAGATAGATCCCAAAAAGTTGCCTTTTCCGTCCCTCACTTCAGTGCAGTCAGTACAGTACACATCTGAGTTGAACTAGACTCACATCACACACACTTTCTGTACAACGAGCAAGGGAGTCAAATGAGACTCACAATCCAGCCGGGAGCTCAGTGTCAGTTCAGCTTTTGGTCGTGCACGTTCACGCCAACATTCATTCCTCAATCCAACCAAAACCTAAAGTAACCCTCTGTCCAACTCAGTTTGGATTTAGAAACACAATCCTCCTATACACTACACAAACATTCAAAAAATACAAATAAAATCAAGAATCTTGGAACGAGATATTACTTTCCAGAGATTTCCAAACCATCAACATTTCTCCAACAGAGATTTCTATTTGTAACATCGAACAATTAGGTGTTTCTACTCAGCATGACGTAAAGTTAGCTGAAATGACTTTGAATACCCAGTAAAAGACTATCTACACTTTTTGTGAACAGAGTGGGAAAACAACATGGAACTTTGTTTAGAGTTCCAGACTCCCCTAGTGCACAGATAACAAACGTCATAACATAACCAACTTCTCATTCCGTGACTCTTAATCTGGGATTCCAGTTTCACCCACTGTCAATCCAACAAACATTTAGGTCCTGCAGAGATATGGACAGATCGTCTCAATTTACGTTTCTCCACCAGTAAAATCAATGTGACTCCAACTTTACGTTCAAATAGGTACACAATTTAACATTTTGACTTCGTTTCTCAAAAATTTCTAACCTGCATTTACTATCATATCATCAAAAATATTAGATCAAACATCACATTGATTTCTTCAACTCTTGTACATTCAAAATAGCAATTTAGGAACACAGTTGTATCTTGCAAAAGGGCAAAGAAAAAAATCTTTTTTGGCAGAGTATGATAAATTATAATTTTGCTCACGAAGAATTTTTCACGTTATCTCTAACCGTTATGAATTAGCGTTGTGTTTACGTTTAGCCATTAAACCGCATTAGACACTCTGTGAAAAAATAGTAAAAGATAATTAATTTTTGTATTCCAACAGATCATTTGTCATCTATTTAGTGTGTAGGCATCTAGTTGTGGTAAAAAGCGGCGGAGGTATCATTTTTTGAGGCTCGTCAAGTTGAGCTGACAATGAGACGATTTGACTTGTCGTCGTTTCCTGAAAGTGTCTAATGTACTTTGAGTGTAGGTTAGACTGTTAAATTGAAGGAGCGTCTTGTTTTTAGGAGAGGAAGGTTAATGTCAAGCTAAGTAAAATCAATTCAGTCAGCGAGCCGTCTCGGCTCGTCATAAGTCAAAGACAAGGCAAACAGAAACACTTGGCGTATGTGTCCTCAGTGGTTTAGCTCATCTAAAAAATAATAGATTTTCTTATATGTACATAGAATAGGGATAGAGAAGAGATTCCTCTGTTGAAATGTGAAACTTGTCGATGCATAATAAACTAATTTGTAAGCAAATGAAATATGAGTTACGGTACATGATACTTTGTGATAAATTGCTATATGTTAAACTAATGATACGGGAAAGGTAGAATAACTAACGTCTGTTAGGTTTAGGCTAGGCTTCATAGAATAAATGAAAAGAGTATGCCTGTGCATAATATAGTTATGAACATACAGCCCGAATCAGGTACACTACAAGACAAATTGAAACACAAGTTCGTTAAAAGTTTTATCTTATAGTTTGTATTTTGTATACAGATGTAGTTAAAATAAGAAATGACATACCTATATAGCTGATGGTGGTTGTCCGTAGTTCTTTGTCAATTGCTTTTCACTCCTTTGAATGTATTGTGGAGTCTAAAGTAGAAGTTGGGATTGTCCGACTGAAAGTTGTTGTAAAGAAACTAATCTCATCACATTAGTTAAGTCTGGAGCTAAGTTCCACCAGGGTAGAGGTAGTCAGAAGTTATAAGTTTTCGGTGTAGGCAGAGAGTTGGTTTGGTAGTCGTAAGAATAGAGGTAGACAAGAGAGTGAAGTTGATGAGTGACTTGAATTGCGTTGGCTTGGTTTGAGCCGGCGGAGTGACTTGAAGAATGTTATTTATCTATGTATTTTTTATTTGTCTGAATTCCAGGTTGTCACTCAAGTCACTTAGCAGAAAGAAAAGAGTCGTCGGTTGCTGGAGAAGTAAGTGAGTAGTTGTGCAAATTGAATTTCTTCGAGATTCTAAGTCTGAGGAGCAACGAGGCGAAAACGGGAAGAAGAACAAGAAAAGGAACAAAAACAGGAAAATGGTTCTCGGGTAGTCACTCTGTTCTCCTGCTAATAGAAAATAAAGTGTCGTCTTGAATTAATTCAGAATATACAAGAAAATAGCAAGAAAACTATGAATATTACCTAATATTCGAGGAGACTAACCTGAGAAGATTTTCTGAATGGCAGATGCAGTGGCGGCAACTGTAAAATAGAATTTTTCGTTTTCCTCTGGTGGCTGCAGTGAATTGAACAAAGGAATGCTAAAAATAGACACGGCACGGAAATAGACAACATTGGAGAGACTCTGATGTCTATCTGAGGAAAGTAGAACAAAGAAAATAGAGAAAATAGTGAAAATGGGTGATACTAGTAGAAAGTGTTTTTCTCTTCCGTCTCCGTGTTGGGTTTCGTCAGTGTTGATTTATATGTGGACTCTACTCTTGGTGTCTGTAGCAATTGTCAGTGTGGAAGGGAAATACCTTGAGGACTGTGAGAAGAGCTCTGGAGTTGGTTTAGGAGGATCGGGAGGAGGAAGCTCTTCAGGTTCTTACTCTTCGTCATCCTCCTCGGATATTTCACTTTCGTGTCGTCTGAGAACCATCAATAGTGAATTTGACAAGACGAACTTCTCAGCGATATCCGGTGAATCCGTCGTCTCTCTGAAGCTTGAGTGTTCTGATGTTCTCTTCTACCAAAGTTCTTTGCAAGCCGGGAGTCTGTCCCATCTGACAAGGTTGCTCTCTCTCCATATCGAGCATTGCAAATTGAGTCGTTTGCCGCCCGCCGTTTTCGCCGGTTTAAATTACCTTCGTAACCTGACGATTAGAACGCACAACACAGCATGGCCAGCTCTGAGTTTGGATATTGCGTCGGGAGTTTTCACACAACTCCCACACTTGGAGAAGATCGATTTGAGTGCAAATAATATCTGGACCTTTCCCGATAAATTATTCTGCCCAGCATCCTCTCTGGAATATCTTAATGTGAGCTTGAACCGACTGCAGGATATTAGCGACTTGAGTTTTCGGGAGAGAGACGAAAAAGAGCACCAATTCCACAGCGCCAATCTACCAAATCAACAAAATCCAACTCTCAACGGCTGTAAAATGGGTATTCAAGTCTTGGATGTGTCTAGCAATCGTCTGATTCTCCTACCACCAAGAGGTCTTGCCACATTAACTCAATTGAAGGAACTCTATCTGCAAGCAAATGAAATTTCCATAGTGGCAGATCGTGCTCTGGCCGGACTCAAAGGGCTCAAACTTCTCAATTTGGCGGATAATAAAGTGGTCTCTGTGCCGGAAGAATTGTTCTCAGACAGTCCAGAGATAACTGAGATTTATTTGCAAAACAATTCGCTCGCGACGCTCCCCCCGCGTCTCTTCGCCAACTTAAATCAGCTTGTTGTACTCGACTTGTCTCACAACAGTCTTACATCCCGCTGGATGCTCAGCACCTCCAAGTCAACAACTACCAGCCCTCCGAAAATTAATACATCTGCTTCCAATAACAAAACGAAAAATGGGATTACGACTACGACTGGAGCTTCCCCAACAACTACATCCACATTCAGTGGTCTCATCCGTCTAGTTTTACTCAACTTGGGCTATAATCGTTTGACGAAACTTGGTCCAGAGTCATTCCAGGATTTATACAGTCTTCAGGTACTCCATTTAGAACACAATCAAATCGAAACGATTGAACCGAACACATTTTCGTCAATGAGGAACTTGAACACGCTCATTCTCTCACATAACAAATTGACAGCGATTGACTCTACGGCTCTAAATGGTCTCTTTGTCTTGAGTCTATTGTCATTAGACAATAATGCCATCGCCACTGTCCATTCTGATGCTTTCCACAATTGTACAAGTCTGAAAGACTTGAATCTCAACGGGAATGCCTTTGCAGAAGTTCCCCTCGCCCTCCAGAATCTCACGCTTCTTAAAACAGTTGACTTGGGTGAGAATACGATTGATCAGCTGGAATCGCCAAGGCTAATTGGATTGCCAGATCTCTATGGACTCAGACTCACAGGGAACAGAATCGTCAATGTGAGCAAAGACGATCTGCGAGACTTGCCGAGTTTGAAAGTTCTCAATCTCGCCCGCAATCAAATCCAATCTGTAGAGCAAGGAGCTTTTGACTCAAACACCAATTTACAAGCTGTCCGATTGGACTCAAACTACCTGACGGACATCAGCAATCTGTTCGCTCAGTCTCCGAATCTGATCTGGTTGAACATTTCGGATAATCACCTCACTTGGTTTGACTACGCCCTCATCCCGAAACAACTACAATGGCTCGATCTCCACAAAAACGGGATTGCTGAGCTGGGCAATTACTTTCAAAGAGATGACCTCCGCCTCCAAACGCTGGACGCCTCCTTCAATCGTATTGTTCGTATTGCTCCGACTAATATCCCTGACAGTTTAGAGATGCTTTTCCTCAATGACAATCTCATTAGTCACGTGGAGCAGCACACTTTCTACAAAAAAGCTAACTTGACTCGTGTCGACATTTTTGCCAATCAGATTGAGACGATTGATCTCAGTGCTCTTCGTCTGTCCCCTTTTCCCGAACACAAGGCTCTCCCGGAATTTTACATCGGAGGCAATCCCATTGTGTGTGACTGCAACATGGAATGGCTCCAGCGTATCAACAAGCTCGATCATTTGCGACAACATCCTAAAGTGATGGACTTAGATAGTGTTTACTGCAAATTAGTCTACCACCGAGACAAAAACTTTGTTCCATTAGCAGAGGCGGATCCATCACAATTCCTCTGTTCTTACAAAACCCATTGCTTCGCTCTATGTCACTGCTGCGAATTTGATGCCTGCGACTGTGAAATGACATGCCCGAATAATTGCACCTGCTACCATGATGACACTTGGTCAGCTAATATCGTTGATTGCGCTAATAAACGTCATGTCCAAATCCCCGACAGGATTCCAATGGACAGCACGGAAGTGTACTTGGACGGCAATCATTTCGAAGAGCTCACAAGTCACGTCTTCATCATGCGGAAAAACCTACAAGTTCTTTATCTAAACAACTCAGCCATCGGAAAGATACAAAACAACTCTTTCTCGGGATTGAAACGACTTTCTATACTGCATTTGGAGAACAATTTCCTAGAAGAGCTCCGAGGTTATGAATTTGAGCCATTGGAGTCCCTGCGAGAGCTTTACTTGCAGAGTAATCAAATCTCATTCATTGCCAACAACACTTTTACTAGTCTGAGACTCCTCGAGGTTCTTAAACTAGATGGGAATCGACTGACACGTTTCACAATGTGGACTCTGAGCCAGAACCCATACTTGGTGGAAATCGCTCTTAATGACAACCCTTGGTCTTGCGACTGTGAATACGTCTCCCAAGTGGCACCTTGGATACAGTCGAACAAGGCAAAGTTGATGGACGATGCGGGAATCAATTGCAGACTCAATGGCAAGTCCTTTTCTCTTGTCTACATGAATGGCACAAAGTGCTCTGAGATCACAGCATTATCCGGAGCAGTGGAAGCTCCCGAAACAACTCTGCCACCGTATTTACCCCTCCTCGCCGCCGTGATGGCGATCTGTCTTCTCATCGGCTCCGTTTTTGTGGCTGTGTGTCGGAAACGAAATTCTCTCCGGATTTGGGCCGTGTCCAAATGCCCATTGAATCAATGCTATCAAACAACACTGGATGAAGACCGAGAGAAATTGTATGACGCTTATGTGGCCTATAGTGTCAAAGATGAAGCCTGGGTGAGTCAAGTCCTCGCCTCCGAACTACAACAACAAGCAGAACAACCATATAGACTTTGTCTTCACTACAAAGACTTCCCAGTCACTGCTTACATTGCTGACACGATTGTCGAAGCCGTCGAGTCAAGCAAGAGAACAATTATCGTCTTGTCCAAGAATTTTGTACAGTCTGAATGGTGTCGCTTCGAGTTCAAGTCTGCTCTTCATGCTGCCCTCCGGGGAAAAAAGAATCGGCTGGTTGCTGTCACTCTGGGTGATCTCCCGACTCGAGATCTTGACCCAGATCTCCGAGTTTGTCTCCGCTCTGCTACCGTCCTCTCCGCCAATGATAAACTTTTTTGGACCAAGCTCCGTGTGGCTCTGCCTGACCCCAGAATGTCCTACACTTCCAGAACTTTAGGCCGAGCTTATGGCAATTATAATAACAGTGTTGGTGGTGGCGCATCCACACTCCCGCTAAATGTGAATAATGTCAATCTCAATGTGTCCAATCATATTAGCACACCGACAAATCCAAATTCTGTGTCTGTGCCATTGTACGTTCCGCCGTTTCCCCCACCAAATCGCCCCCCACCGCCATTCCCCGCCCCCCGAAGACCGCCACCACCCACACCTTTGTGGGCTTGACAATTAATGCCGGATTATTATCAGCAGGTATGAGCAATTTGCTGATTACTCTAATTAATAGGTTAATTAATTGTTAATTAACTTACCCACGAAGACTTCACCATTGTTTGTACAATTTGTTCTTGTCACTTCCTGTCAACTCAGTCATCAGTTTTCACACTGAAAAACTTTGTTTTATATTTTGTAATATCCCGCCATTTTCTATACCGTTATATACGTACACTGATATATATAAGTTATATAAACAACACAATAATAATAATAAACTCGCAATTTTACGTTTTCTCTCCAATCCAAACAAAGGAAAACAACTGTCAATTTTTTTTCATAACACACAGGAGTTGCTGAAAAGCAATGGGACACTTTTTTAGTTGAGTCATTCAAACTTTCATGTTTCATTTCATTCATGTCAGTCGTGTACCTAGTGATAGTTTTTACATTTGTATTAGGAAAAGCAAAGTGAAACTAGGTAGGTATTTAGGAGAGTAAAGTTTAGTTTGCAGTTCTCTGTCGGCACCCGTCTGAAGAATAAAACTCCCATAAAAACAAATACGAACTAATTGTTGCAGTTTTACTTGGTCGTAAAATATTTTATAAGTTACTCTCAGTGTACCATTCTATCATCCTCCGAAAGTCCCTTCGAATGTCAAAACTAGGACTAGACAAAATAGGCATACATACATTTTCCAGTAGCTTTTAGTAATACCTACCTCCAGACTCCAAACTCGTGCATGCAGCTAAACCTAAACTGAACTACACCCGAAGAATTCCAAAGAAGACGAGAGACGCACATAAAAGTCAACGCAGTCTGGAAACTAAAGTCAGGCAAGTCAACTCGATTCTTCGTGTGCTAAAGCCCAACCTAATAATAACAAGTAGAAGCTTGACTTTTAAAAAGTTGTCCGACATAATATTCCAACTCCTCTTGTCACACTCGCCACTATTTTCTAGTACACACACGACGGAGAAGTATTTATATAGAATTGCATTTCCATTCCCGAGCATTACATTAGATTACATTACGGGATATTATGTTTCTTGAATGTAGAATCCGACATTCTTTGCTCTTTACTTTGGGTAAACTTTCTAGTATTAGTAAAATCCAGTGTATCTTCAAGACACACTATATTCATGTACATGTAGTACACTCCTGGAGAAAGAGCTTGAGTATTGAATTGCAAATTTTTCTGGCAGCTTTCTGGCCGGAGCTCAAACCGCATTTAATATAATGTCATGTAATAATGCACTCCGCATTCTGCGAAGATAGACTCTATAAGGCATGTGTGCACATATTAGATAACTATATCCGAATTCTCGGAGAAAACCAATGCAATCCTTTCCCAGTGAGATAACAACCCTTTTATACCCGAATATTTTTACTCGACGCAAATTTTCATCCTTATTACGCATATTTCTAAAATTACATATGTAACGTTTCCCTGTATAAGTCCCGTATATCTGTGTGTAGCCATTGTCATATTTATTCACACGCACCCAAATAGAGTTTTCCCCATGGGAGCTGGTTCTTCTGCCTTGTGTCAATTCAATTCATAGCTGACGATAGAGTTTCCATTTTCATTTATGCTTTCATTTTCCCTATTTTCTGTTACATAGTGGAGTCTTGAGTCTCTCGTCCTCCGGCTAGACTCGTTTAATAGGCCAGCTCACTTATTCCCAAGAATCCATAACTCTTCAGTCTGTCTGCACTGGTGGGTGAATTGAAAGTCTTTGCTTACTTCAACTTAACAACATCAAGCATAGTGGCATGAGGTCCTAATCTTAAGGTAAAGCAGTCTAAAGCCAAAATAACCAACTGGTTGAATGCTTCGATGGTTTAGGAGTTGCAATGCACTTCTTTGCTTTGGCTCGGGTTCATGATCGACCTGCTAGATTAGATATTGACACTTTCTACGTGAGAAGACGTGAATCCTCAATCCTGTTTCAGATACGGCTGTACTATAACTGATATATTACACACCATAACAGATGAAACCAATAGCAAATATACCGCGTGTGTATACCTGATTTATTTATATAACATTATTTTATCTGTCCTAGGGCAGATCGAGTCTTCTGTCTATCGTTAAATTCTTCTAGTTTCCTAAGGTTCAAACCTAACCTATGCAACATAACTCCCTTATTCCCAGCTAAACGATAATTCAACAAGATATGATAGAGACTAACTTGACTTCACTTTCTTCTATTCTGGGTGTACTCACTAATCTACAGCAATTTAGTTTCTATTCCTCACTTATATTTACACTTACGGACAAGAACTAGATCGAAAAACGGCTACAACTATTTCCTAGTGATATATTAGCTACTTGTATATACCAGGACCTATACAAACCACTTCTTCACAAAACTGAATGTATTTTCCAGTTTATCTTCACTCTGTCCCCAAACAAACCCTTAGTGTTTATCTATATGGGCTATCTTTTTCTCCAGTTCAAACAAAATTGAGGGAAACGTCAGAGCCTCCGTCATATCTGTATAAACGTTTAGAATGTAAGAGAGCAATCTAATATTATAGAAAATACTTATGAGACTATAACCATAATACTTCAGGACAGGAGACTTCAGTAAAATTGAATGGGCTATCATAGCCATGATAAAGATAGGCATCTTTTTTTCGAGAGGATTTGCTCCTTGCCATCTCTTGTTATTGTATAGTGGGAGATGGACAGATAGCCGATTCAATGTCCAACTTTACATTATCTACCCCTTCGAATGTGTGACTGAGGCATAGCATGGTGTGAGCCAGAAGTATTTTACGACCAACTTTGTCATGTTTCTCAAATATTATTTCCTCTACTATACTACTATTAGTATATTATGCGTAACTCCATGTTGCAATTCAACATTAAACGATACTCTGCGCTTGATTTTGAATTCAGGAAGGAAAAAGAACAAAACAATGTGTCCATTTTCATATTAACATACCACACTGTCGCCGGGGCTGTTGCTCCTATTCATATGTGACGGCTGCTTAGACTTTGTTACGGAGACACTGTTTGAGATTTTGAGATTACATACCCGAACCGATCGTCAATGTGTGGAGAATGATAAGAACAGTCGGGTTGATGCTTCCAACGTGTGAAGCAAAACCTGGTTAGGATAATATCATGAGAATGACAAGGCATACGACACTTTGATAACCGTACAATGCTTCACTACCCAAGGTAGCCGTTAACTTTTAAAATACGAATCTTATCCAATGAATACCAGCCGGGGGCCTATTTAGTGTTTACCGTGTTTATTCTTCGACATTTTTAGGCTACCAATGATTTAGACTTACCATAAGGACACAGTGTTCAGACGATCTACAATATCCATTTGGTTATTTATTGTTTCTAGTTTATACTACATTTTGTCGGTGTTTAATATATCGACAGTAAATATTACATGGTAGATTGACCTGTTTGACATAATTCCTAGCAGAATTAGTGGGATAGGAAGGCATGAGCATGAATTTACGGGTAGTAGGTTAACTCATAGCTTATTGTTGTCAGCTCTAGAATTTATCCATAGAGGCATCTTATCTGACTTGGTAAATCTAGTGCGTAGATATTAACTGGGTGAGCAGTAGGATGTATGATATTTAGCATTGGGTAGAGCCGGAAGGCAAAGTGTGCTAAAACAAGCAAAAGAGCAATGGGGTTGAGTCATGTGTGAAATTCACAAAGTCCCTTATTCTCAGAGTGGAGTGGATAAGAATGAGCTAATATAGTAGGTGTGCATGTTAATGTAGAATGGGCTAATAATATGATCCACTTCACGAAGACGGAATATTTGATTCTACACGCAGTAAAGAAAAGCAAAGCTCGGAATGAATTTGGAATGAAGATATAGTCTATGAAATAATGATGTTCAGCCATGCGAGAGGTTTTGTTCTATATTTTATGTAGCATGTTGTGTATATTTCAAGTGTAAGGACATATATGATAAGTGTGGCAGTTAATAGGCAGTATATTTGGGTATCAACGGGAGAGTGTAAAATCAGGAGCATGAAGAAATCGCCAAAGGAACGGCTCCGTGAAATGAAATTGCAAATTCCGTCGTGGCACTATCAAAGCAAGGTCTACAACAAGGAGATTTCTTTGGTTCCTTTTTAGTCGAGGGGTTTAGATAGTGTCTTAAAAGAGGCCACACTCAGCTAACAAACAGCTCTTGTGTGTGAATGTATAGAGTTATTCGAGTTAAGCCTTTGGTTTACACTTCTAGAGTGTTATCAATAGACAAGAGTTTGCATGCGGTAAGATCCCTTTGCCAACCTTCATAAAATTTGATGGAAATTTCGCAAAATTGCATTTCATACGCGTAAAGGAAATGATAGTCCGTTTATACATAGGCTTATGTACATATACCTCAAATAATATATGCAGCTGAGTCGATAGTCAACTGATTTGATTCCACTGTCACATCGGCATCCTAAAAAGATGAAAGAGAGTCCGTGTTTTGCGAGTAGAGTGCAAAAACCAGATATGTAGGGAAATGCGCAAGCAAACCAGTTGGAGAACCATTACATTAGATACACACATAGAGTAACCATTGCATTATGCTCGTAGGTATCGATTACCCTTTTGAAGTAGGTACTTACAAGTTGGGAAATAGGAACCTTGGCTTGGCTTTCCGGACTAATATATCTGTATGCAGTACATGTGTAAGGAAATAATACTTCCAAATATAGTTATGCATAGAAATTGGATATAGTTTTTAGTAGTTATGATATTGTAAAGCAAGTCGCTTATTTTGCATCTTCTTATTATAGAAACGCGTGTCAGTTTTGCAGTTGAGTGGAGATGAGAGGATTGGTTTGGGTTGAAGTTGAAGTGGCGGCAGTTCATACACAATACACACAGAGAGAGACTGCTAGTACTAGACTTGACGAAAGTAGACAGAGATCCTCTTGCTCTTCTTTTCTTCCAAAATTAGATATTATGCCATAAGTGTAGTTGTAGTGCACTCAAAGGCAGTACTGTTGCTCTTTATGCTATTCCGAATAGAATATAAAAGGATCCATCCTACTTACTTATGTACAGATAGCCGTAATAGCAAAAGAATTTTTTTCCTCGAGAGTTTAGTTGGGTTGACTTACCATTAGTTTGCTCTTGGCCAAGACAAGCCAAGGCAGAGTAGGGTCTTCTGGCCGCAACACAGTAAGACATGCCGAGAAATAGATCTGGAGAGGAAAGTAAAGCAGGCTAATATAATATGATGAGGATGTTGGCGAAAAAGATGGTTTTATAGTTCTTTGGATATCATAAAAGTTCCGGGTAGTAAGTATGTAAGTACATCGTAGAGCTCAACTCAACGAGTTGAATTTTCCTTTCCTTAGCTCAACTCACTTTCTGTATTGCACTACTACTTATGTGCTCTACAACCATCACAGAACATCCAGTCCCGGCTTCACATAGATACAGATGTAGAACCCAGAATTATGTACTAGACTCACTTCTTGTTTGAACAGGATGACTTCGGATACCATTATGCCCAAGATGCACTACTCTGTAGACATGTCATGCTATCCTCTCTGTCTGTGCTATCTAATATTACTATCTCAAAGGATCTACTGGTATGCACTATAATTCAAGATGCTATACAGGATAAATGCTATATGCTGCAATTTACATTATATATACTTTTCTTATATTAATCCGCCTGCTCTTACTTTTACTATTAGTTAGACTGCACACATCATAGACCTATCTGCAAGAGAATTCCTTCAGAATCCCTTTTCTCAACTTCCAGTACTTTTCCTTTCTACAATCCTTATATTTTTACTGTGTCAGGATATGACGGGGAAACTCGCTAATCGAAATCCTCCACTTTCCACGGGAACGGAGACAGCAGTTAGCAAAGGAAAAGCCGCCGAGTGACTCAAGCGATGAGACTCTAGCTAACAATATGCCAGTCCTTTGTCGATACGTGTCATCAACTGATTTACAAATACGTATTTTTCACAATGCTATTATAGAGCCGATATTAAATTATATGCCCTTATGTATTTATGGCCACTTAGTTTAGTATAGGTGTCTTCGGTTTACATCATTTTTAGTCTTGAAGTAATAATATAATTCTTTCTTCAGTATGAGTGTACATTATATGTAATAAAATATTGCGAATCCAATTGTAAGAAATGAAAAAGCGATAGATGATGGTTGAGATGCACTCATATTCCATTTTCCAATTGTCAGAGCATAACATGATGAATTTCATTCTTGATAAATTGAAATTCATGCAGAGATGAAAAAGTTTTGATATGGATGAAGATATAAATAGTATTAATCTATCTGAGGTTTCAGAAAAATGAATACAATACGACATAAATAAGTTTAAGTATATAAGATGACAAAACACGAGTATGTAATATTTTATATAAAAGTAAGTAGTGAATTATGAGGAAAAGAGCAGTTACCTTGAGTCGAGTTAGCAAAGTTGAGTTGATGTGATACATTATAGAAAACATGACAATTTATTATTATAATGTGCATATGGTGTATTTAATATAATGTAAGAGTGATAGGGAAGCATTATGTAGAGACATGTGCATAATGCATTGTCGTATTTATAAACGGGTGGAATATGGAGGTAGTTAGATAAGTAGAGAGGCCAGGGCAGACACATTCATAGTCATAATAATAATAATGCGAGATGGCAGGATGTCAGAATGGATAACAAGGGAAGGCATGAAGTAGTCTACTCCTAGTTTCTATCAAAATATAATGGAAGGAAGGGGAAGGGTTCTTTTCCTCTTGCACTAATACTATCAGATGGATATGCAGACTATGTTTATAGAGTACAGAAGAGAAGTTACGTTATTTAAGTTGACGACGGGCTTAAGTTGGTGGTTTGGTTTGGATGGAATCGTTTGGTTTCGCCTAGTTTGTATATTCATATCATATCTGATCTCATAAGTGAAGTTAACTAGTAGTTTTAGAGATAGTGGTGTATCTGGATGTACAAGCTCACTACTTATTCGATAGTGAGTTTGGCAAGGAAAGGCATTAAGGAAAAGATGCGACGGGCTAACGATATTAAATCTTCACCAAATTCAAGCATACCATAGAGGGCTAAGCTGAGACTGAGTGAAGTCACTTTAAGCTTTACACGATCTGACTGGATATTTATGTATGTCTATGGAATATGCATGCATTAAATATAGAGAAATGTTTGGAATAACATTATGCTATTAGGTAATGTGATGTAATGGACATAGGAATATAACATTAAAAAGCTAAGGAAAGGGCTGGGAAGAGATGAGAGCATGCCAAAAGAAATTAATGATGGGTTGATTACATGAATGAGCCTGTCTTGTCTTGTCTGTCTATCCTGTCTTGGTTTGCCTTTCTCGGCCGTCTTTAATCCCAAATCTCAGGCCTTCCATATTATCTATGTTATTTCGTGTCCTTATTTGCCTATAACATTTCATAGAATCTATCTATCTATAAATCCTTGGAAAAGGTAAAGTGAACCAAGTAGATTCCAGTTCCAGTCAAGTTACTCACTCAACTCATCTCTCCTGGGTTTGGTTTCCTTTGCGTATAGCTGCTGATGAGATTTCTCGTAAATTCTCTAAAGCTGTGCCAAACCAAAGGAATGGAAACCACAACAGCGGAGCCAAAAGTTCCTTCTTCAGAAACAACACCATAAAATATTATAATCATATGTGTGCCAAGATATGAAGCCATAATAATATATACCAACTCACCTACTAGGGAAATAAACAGAGAAGCAATAGATAACCTAACCAAAGGTCGGCCAGTCAACATCACTTCGCATTACACTACAAAATATCCGAGACACAGGATTCAAAAAGCACTTCCAGCACTAATCATACATTTTGAAACAAGAAATCAAGAAGTTACAAGGGCATATATAAAAGGCGGGGCTTAGATTTACTAGCTTATAGTTTCACCAGACTTCATATTGTTGTCTCGCCTGTCTAGCTATAAGAATACGCATATCTACACACTCACACATATATAACCTTTGTTCACGTACCATTTCAAGACACTCATTCATCAATACCAATATGCATACAGCCATTATTATTAATAATAATAATGAAAAGTGGGTTTACCTGCACCAGAATTTATTACATTCCTTGTTAGCAACTAGAAAGGTAGTTACATGACTTTTCCTTTGATTTTACTATCTGATGTAATATACCAAACTACTAACCGTCCCAATAGACTCTGGCATGCTAGGCAGTAGTAAATACAATTTTATTCACCCACTGCCCTTAGTACCTTCGAGTATCGTTCACTAACCATCACTGAGATTAACTGTCTTGCTCAGCCTTCCAACAAAACTACGCATCTCATTCGGATTTCAATGAGCAAAACAACACAAAACTAACTGCATCTTTATTGGCAGAGCCAAAGGTGAAATAAATCGCGTTTTTTCAACTTTACATATTGACTACATGTCAGTAGGCTATTTCATTACAACTGTTTTCCTAAATCTACACTTGAAACTATTTTACTGACTCTGACTTTAGTTTTTTTACTAACAAAATAATCAATTTGACAATTAATCATAGATTGTCTGTACTTCGTTGATAATATTATGCAGGATGGTCATTGGTCACTGACACAAAAGTAAATGGTCAGAATTAGAGTAGTGTGATTTAACTTGTGTGTAGTAGGCAAGGATGTAAATTGGTATTTATTTTGTATCTGGCATGAGGAAGGCTAGTAATAGTTGAATTTATCGGTCTACCTTTGGATTATCATGAGGAATATAATTTATAAGTAGCCTGAGGGACAGTAATGAGTTGTGTTGTGTCGAGTGCGATTGATTTCAAATGGAGGGATTATTCACTGGACTACTAGTTTATGTCGGATTTTGTATATTATGTAGTAGCTAAATATATTTTGCTTTCTTGCTCTTTCTCCATGTGTATCTGCATCCATTATCTTTATTCAGTTTACAATTCCTCATGGCTCCTGTCCTGTTTAGTTGGGTTGCCTCAATGGCCAGAGAGAACTGTAGTTACTAGCTGATCAGAATTCTTCAGTCGCCAGGAGCATAATCGATCCGGTCGGTACTCGTGGAGAATAATGCAAACAAAACAATAGAAATCAGCACAAGAGAAGAAGTTATATAGGCATCCACAATGGAAATCTCTAACAAGCAATTCTAACAGCCGAAACTGGAGAGTCTGACTGGACTGAGCCTGGTTTTATTATGAGTGAAACAAGTTTCTATATTTTAATACTTGCTATGCTGCAAGGCTACTTAATAAGGCGCCCCTGAACTTGAAGTCTGTATAGAAGGTACCTAATGACTTTGCTATGATATGATATCTCCATATAACTTGCTAGAAAAATGGCCTTCGGAGAAAATATAGAATTTTATTTAGCATCATGTAATGAATGTGTTGCTAGATGCAATCATTTAAAAGTATTTCGTAGTAACGATTAATATAATGGTGCACAGAACGGTATACTACAGTCATATATAAGTCTTGTAAAGAATGAAGTATGTTCACGAGGGAGGCTCATTGCGTTATTTAAATTGAGAATTGAATCTAAAGGTGAATGCTGAGTTGAATGGAGGCATTGTTTCATAATTTGTCGAGTGCCAGACCTGACTTGGCTTGACTGGGCCAGAGGGGACACTCCATTTGACTAGCTATCCCATTCCTACTAATAATATTATATACTTAGGTTGTAATATTTATGTAGGTACATCTCCAACAGACTCAATTGGAAAATCCTACAAAATACAGACAAGATCATAAGTCTAGCCATTCTTTTTGTACTTAACCTACTCCTCGCCCGTTTACCTTTGAGATATAGGAAATATTTCTATTTTTTATTCCTCTGTTCAAGAACAATGATGATGATAATGTCTGGTAGGAGAAGGCAGTGATTCCCATCAGCATCTCTTTTCGCTGCTCATCTAATCGCTTCGAGTTCTGGCTGACAGACAGGACACATATTATATTCCAAAGGGAAATATCATACTGTACCTTAACTCCTACTCTCTTCAGATCAAGAACAGGGAAAGCTAGATGAATGATTACCCTTTGAAAGGAATAAGGAGCATCTTAATACTCAGAGATCATCCTCTACTTTTACAATTCGTGATTAACAGTCTTATTTATTTATGCGCTTGATAATTTAGTACACATAGTAGGATCTATTAGTTCTTGGACGAAACAATGAGAGAACACAACGAATCTCCACCCTGACCAAACGACGATAATAATACCGTTTCTTTCTCTAATAGCAAAGTAATGTCATGCCAAGTGGCTAACCAGGGGTTCTTCAAACCACCACACTAAAGATTCTTTTTTATACTCAACTCTCTTCAATTCGTCATTATCATACACTTTTCCAGACTACCTACTGCACTTTGTAGATTTTGACCTTAATAATACAATAGCGTGTATACACTCAACATCTTTGATGTAGTATTAGAGAGATAAAAGATTGAACAAGAGGTCTGCTCATGGCAAGTGATGATCATCTTGATGGAGATGAAAAACTACAGATAGTCCGATCCTCTC
>JABASH010001818.1:0-23598 GCA_019776445.1 Tomocerus maximus | reverse complement strand
AGGGCATAAAAATGCAATACACTGAATGAATGCGCACAGCCAGTCTAGTTCTATAGGTATCTATTATATAGTCAAAGGGATAACTGTTCCTTCTTTAGAAAATATTTTCTAACTTTCTCATGACACATGAGTTAAACACCAAAGTGGTCCTTGGATTGGAACCCAAGAAGACTAACTATAGATACACCTCAGGAGCATATTTATCCTGCAAATCGGTGCTTGAACTAATTTCACACAGATGGGGAAAATTCATTGAAGACTGTTTTGTTGCAAATTTTGTCCTCTTTCGAATGGCGGTCACTTAACTTCCGTAGTTGCCTCCGTTTAGGAACTAGAGAACCTAGACCGACATATTGGGTAGCTAGCCCTGTATATAAATTACCTTAAAAACCTAAAAATCGGTTTTCATTATTGTCGTACAACTTGCTGGAACTGTACATCAAAGTACGTCACCATATAATGTGATGCTGAAGACTAGCCTTTATCGGACTACGGACTAGAAACAAAGCGAAGTAATAATGCAACAAAATATGCTACAGATATCAATTCAATAATAACATGTTTCAAGAAATTTTGTTATGCAAGTGCAGTTAACACTTCACCAGCCTACACAGAGACTCAGTTATGTATTTGTGACAACTACAGATTACAAGATTGTAGACAAGGAGACAAAAGATAACAGAGTGATGACTCACCAGTCATTAACAAATTAGCATATTATATCCAAAACAAACAACTGGTGGGAAATATCGCCTTTATCTTAATGTCACCTAATATACCATTTGCTTAATAGACCGTCAAACCAACCCCAACCCCACATAACACAGGTAGATAGATACATTGCTAATTGCCGGTTCGTTCCTCTGCCCTGTCATCTCCTGTATTAACTGGAGACTGGAGGTCTAATTTAGCAAATGGTCTATTCCTTGACACATTTTCTTTCAAAATGTAAGACGATAGAAGTTTTTGAAAAAAATAACAGCAAATCAATTCAAATTTCAATTATCTTATACCACTATTGCAATTTTGAATTTGCAAACATTGATTATTAAGTAAGATTACTTAAATTGTTACTAAACTTATGATAATTAGTGCTATTTGGAAGAACACTTACCATTCAATGCCCAACGATGAAGGAAATTATTTAATTTCAACTTTGGAAAACTTTTCTTGACACGATCAAATCGATGGGAAAACTAAAAAATCCAATTTTGAACCCAAAATTGGGTTGGTAGTTGATATTGGTGGTGGTGATTAGCAAAAGTGACAATTGTGTGACACTGTAAGTTGTACTTTGAACAACGCTGCTGTTTATTCGCAAAAGAAGCGGCTTCTTCCCTGACTGACTGACTTGGTTCAGACACTCCAGGCAGGCAGGCAGAGAGTTGTCTCTATCACTCACTCACACTAACAACAATTTATAGATCGCACTACAGAGTTCAGTATTCAGTATAACATTATTAAGATGATATTGCACTACCTTGCTCTTGCAAAATGCCATCCATCGAACTTATCCAAGTGTGAATCAAGGCATTAGGCATCAAGTGCAGTAAGTATGTGTAGAATGTGCATGTGTGCGTGATGTTGCATAATATCATGCGTGTCTGCAAAAGTAATCTCTTAAAAGTGCAGGTATATGTAGATTACGATTATTGGCATTACTACTACTACATTAGCTCATGTACTATTGTATGTTGGATTAAGTGTCTTGTGGTACACTGCTGAGAGTAAGGATGATACTAAGCAGTCACCACAATCATCCATATTCATAATGTCCATCTATATACTGCCATTTGATGGACAAGGAGAAACGGTGGACTGGGCAAGCATAATGAAATTAAAAATAAATCATTTTTGGTGTAAATTTGATAGAAAATTGCAAAATTGTTGTAAAATTGCAGCGGGCATTTTCCCAATTTCAGTATTTTCTAATTACCTATATTGGCTATAATTTTGTTTTGTACTACTTAGCAAACTTTACTATGTCCATGTCCAAAATGCAAAGTCATGCATTATGTTAGTCATGTCCAGAGGTCGGATATGCGTTTAAATACACTTTTTGCTGGTCTATCATAGAGCTTTGAGACTTCGTATCTGAACGTTTCATGTGACCAGAATTCGAAATATATAATGTGTTGTAACACTTTTTTCAAAATTTCGTGTTATAAATAAACATGAAGTTTTGGTAAACATGTTCAAACGGAAAAAGAATTTACTAACACTTTTAATGATAAAAAAATTTTAGTACACATTTTGGCAATTTAAATGCAACCATGTTTCCACAAGACCCACAATCTCCGACCTAATATTTTGGGTTGCATAAAAAATAATTTATTTTACCGTGCATTCTTACCGGTTTACCAAACTCTTGCAAGAAAGTTCTTTTAGTAGTCTACTTTTGTTACTTCATGTAATTCTCAATAATGTATCGCATTCCGTACATTCTACTGTGCAGTCCTTTTCCACCTGTCATGAAATAACAATTTCAGTCCCTCCTGGATTATGTATTCATGAAAAACTTTTTCCGTTCTGAAAGTTGATCGATATTGATATTAATCATGACATGACCTAGTATGCCAACAAAAATTTTCCTGGCGTGTTCGGATATGTTTTCCTGGAATTTTTTCCATGAGCCATGCAAAGGCAGGAAAAGCAGGAAAAACGAATTCACTCTACTTTATTTGTATCTTAGTGGCCTTGTTAGGTGACTATTCTCATTTGGATCCTGTTATTTAAACCTATGTAGGTTTTTGGTGAATGCCCAATGTGTTTAAGTCCATCAGGGTTTAATGGTACCTAGGTATGCTGAAAGTTTTCATACTTATGCGAAAAGTATATTAGTTTTGCATAATCCATATGAACTTTCATTTTAATTAAGTAACATGTAAATTGGTTATATTAATATGAATACTAGATATGCTTGATTATAACTGTGTTGAGAGGATGCTATGTGCTTTACTAAAATGCAAGAATGAATTGATGGCAATGGTGGTCTAAGTATTTATATACTACACCTTATTACCACATCATGCATATGTACTTTACGAAATGAAGTGAACTGACGAGGTGAAAAGGCTAAAAGTACATGTAGGGTAATTTGATTACAATTTCGGGATTGTTAACCGAGATGTGTAATTGGTTGATCATACTTTGAATATCCGGAACTAATAAAAATAAATAAGTACGAGTTAAGTTAACAAAAAGGTAAATTAAAATTTTAATTCTGGTCTTTGAAACGGAACAAGATTACATTTGTTTTCCTGATTAGCTTAAAAGTATTGAACTGAACTAAATAATTTAAATAGAATATGAATATATTTAGTTAAATGAAATGACGAATGGCGAGCAATGTTAATGAATAAATGCCAAAGGGGATACTACAATATACATGATTACAGTTCCAGTACAAGTAGTGTTTGTATGTTTATTTACAAGACCGATTAATATGAATGAATATGGATGAAGAGAAACAGACGAAATTTATATAACCACTGTCTTTTTACACCTCTGAACTCTTATATATACAAAATCACACAAAACGTAGAACTAATATGTACTGATGTTGGCAACTACTCCAAGGGTGGAGAATCCATTTCAGTTAGAAGCTAATACAATAACATTAATAATAATCGTAATAATAAGGGATGAATTGTGACTGAATAAAGTTGCGTTACGTCGTGAGGCGCTACAATAATTGTAAAATGCATAAAACACTGACGATGTTTGTCGGTAGAAGAAAAAATATGCAGTAGCAGTATAATAATGTACCTAAGTGTATAATCACCAAATTAAAACTATTTACTGTTTGTTTGAGTAGCGCAGCATCACATTCGGGTATCTAAATACCAATCAAAATTGCCAATCAAAGGAACTTGAACAAAATATTGTTTTGTTTAGTGGAGGTGAAACACCTATTCGTTGTAAATGTGAAATTAACTCAGTTTACGCTCAAAAGGCTGACTACTCTCATCTCCGCAGAAATTTTTACTGTAACTGCTAAAAATATAATTATTTTTCGAATTGTCACCTACTCTATCCACATCTAGCTTTGGTGCAGGCCGGAGATTTCTTGAGAATTCGGGGTTCGGGTTGCAGTGGGGGATTCTTCAATCGATGCCAATTCCCTATAGGCGATTTCTTCTGGTGCTCCTCTAATTTCAATTTATTTGGATGTTGTATGAGGAACTGTCAACACAAAAAAATCAAATTTAATAATCTTGCACATTGATCGTGTTAGTAGTAACCAGAGCATAAAAAGCATTAAAAATGTTTTAAATTCAACCAACAATACCATGCTACATAATATTATAGGCTACTATTGTAAACATAATATTAAATTAAATACAGGTATACATTCCTGCAATGCTAATGAACGGTGCGTTTCATTATATATCTTTACTACATACTATGCTTAAATCTACAATAATATATAATTATAGAACTATTAATTAGTCATTCCATACATTATAATATACGCTACATTGTGTTATTTTGATTTGCTTTGTTAAACTAAATACCAACACCAAGGCAATTGTATTAGAGCGTACTACAAAGTGCAAATAAACACAAATAGCTAATAAGATTGAACCAAAATGTGCAAGTACTTAAACAGTGTGATAAATTGAAGGTGAGTTCGCGAACTTGGGCTCAAGATTCTCACTTTACTTGGACGCCGCTGGGACTAAGAGATAAAAAACACATAATTCATTAGCATTCTTCCGAGAATGCCACTTCAAACATTTATAATAAAGTAGCCGGTGACTTCAGAATTCGAGGCCGGAAGTAAATGAAGCGAAGCTCCCTTTCCATGAATATTCAAGCATCTCTGCTGTAATGTGAGTAAAAGTCATGCACTCAATAGACGCAGATATTGCAATAGAAAAGTGAAAAAGTTAGTCGTAATTGTAACCACAGCGTCAATTCAATCAGCCATACTACTCACAATATAAAATCTACCGAGACTACAATACCCAACACTACTTACTTACATACAACATACAGACATACAGATAGTTATTCACAAAAGTAGAGTATAATAGACACAAACAGGAAAAAATGTTCGTTACCTTCGGTTAGTGAGGATGGGGAAACACTCCAAACGATTCACAATTGTAAGGAATGTAAATGAACCAGTAGTTTGATTTGAATTGGACTGGTTTGACATTTGTACGTATTATGCTAGATGAAGTCACTAATAGTTCTTATAAAAGTACCAAACAATTATTAAAAAATGTACAAAATAATACAAAATCTAAAAATTCATGTTAAAAAATAAACTACGTATCTAGGTACCTATATCAATATTATTAAGTACAACATTATTGAAAGTGTTAATTAATCTCTAAAGGTGAGTTAAAAAGGGTGAAATCAGCTTTTCATGATTCCATATTGAAAACACACAATTGGTTAATTTAAAACTCATAACGGCTCCGTTGGCTTTTAATTGTTTTCGATTTAGACTTCCAAATTTTACACATCCATACGCATGATTTTGCACAAATGTAGTCAATAACAATTAAGTATTATCATTATTACATTGATTATTGTAGTTTTTGTTGTTGTAATTGTAATTTTAACCTGTGACTTGACTAAATTTTTTATAACTACATTATATGATAAGTTCACACAGACTTATCAAAGAATAAATTAATTATTTGTACTAGGCAAGATCTCGATAAGAGAAAGTGCCTAATATAATCTAATTATATTATACCTATAATAATAATTATTGTTGTATGTATTTATAAAACTCAAAAGTGAGTTTTCTGCATCCTCTGAACGATGAGATAGAGCAGACAAAACCCAAATGCTCTCCAATCTTTGTCCTGAGCAAGTTATCATACTCATTAAGTGTGGGTAGTATAATATATTATCATATCGCACTGCACATAATTGGTGGTGAAGGAAATTTTTCTGTAAAAGTAAACTGCCCCTGACCAAGACCGTTATTTACTGCGGTTAAAAGAGGACACTCAAACAACCGCAATCATTCTACGCAATCATACACATACACAATAATGAGACAAAATGGAACGTCAATCAAAAGGCACTATAATAGGTGATTCACGACCATAAAACTTGCACTTGTATAAAACTTTACACTGGCACCCTTATTCTTGTTGTCATTTCCGCATACTTTCAATAATCAATGTCATTACCAAACATTTTCGTATTTAAGCAAACACACTTCAAAAACGTCAATCAAATTCGAGACAAAACACTATTTAGCCACAATCAACTTTGGATTGGTTAGGCCTAGGCCACATTCTTCTGAGGTGTATGTTATTATAGTCTAGTTGAGTCTAGTACTTCCTACATTCATAATATATAATGGTGTTTAGATCTATAAATAATTTAGCTCGACTGACACCTAACCTAATCACTACAGATTTGACAGTACACAAATATTTACAACATCTACTGTTTACAGATGTTTAGCTATTATAGTACACATAGTAGTTGTAGTAGACATAGATTTGTAACTCTAATTGTACAAATGGTACACGATGCTAACAACGATAAAAATGTTAAGAAATGGAGAAACTCAGAGCTGTTTGTGCCCCGTTAGCCACTAATACAGTTACATGTGAATGCAAAAAACTTTTCTGTTCTACTCCCTTTTGGATTTGCTACCGCTAACTACCGTAATATTTAGTACTGGTAAAATACGATCAACTAAAGAGTAAGAATTTCTAGCTAGTAGCTAATGACAGTCTAACTACAGTACGATTCAACAGTCACTTCACGTAGGACTCGCAATTTTCACACCCATCACAGCACTCACAGACCAGACATCAGTAATTCTCAAATTTGTTTGTAGAGAACCTTTCTCCGAATTGAATGAACCCGGTCCCATCGAAATTGGTGAAGGCTAAGTGAGTCAAAACATTTTTTGAAAATATAAAGTTGAAAATGTCGTGAAAATCAAAAGTCGGTTGACATAGGACCTGTGAGGGCTGTGGTGGGGTGGGAAATTTATAAATGCTATGTCAAGTGACTTTTGGATCGTACTGTACCTACCTACATTATTTATTTCACGATAAACATAATATCTCTTCAACCAAAACACTGTTGCTTTCTAACCTACAAAACGTTTTTTGAAAGTACACAATATCTTATGTTAGTTATCATTAAATTAAGAAATTATGGACAAGTCGTCTTTCAATCAAGACAACTGTAACTCATATCACAATAATGGCAATTAGACCTCTGAACTATTATTTTCAGATGGTCCACCATTAGAATGTAAGACTGTAAAATTGTAAGACTGTAAAATTATAAATATAACTAATTTTTTAGACAACACAGAGTACTTTTAACATAACGATTACAATAAGAAATATAAAATAGAAGAAATCACAAAGTGTTACAAATTTTTAGATTTTGTTAGTTAAGAGCCGAACACAAGTTAGTACTTATTAAGGGGTTTGTGTTACTTTTCGTAGCAAGTAACGGGATAAGGCCGATTACATTATTATTCTGAAACTTCTAAATTTGGAATTTGAATGGAAAATATTAATAAATTATCAATTAAGTAATTACTTAGGATTATTAGTAAATTGTAGTATTCATAATAAAGTAGTAACGATAAGGTGAGGTAAGAGTTATAGTGAAACCTTAGTTGGTTGTTGGATACACAGGAGTCACGTTGATACATAAGTTTTTCAGAGATTATCAGTTAGGCGAGTTCGGTGACTGACCGACCAAACTCAGATGTACTGCAACGAGTTACAGTTGCAGTACAACTTGCCTGATGTAAATTTTTAACGTGAACGTTCTTCGTTATATAAACTCAATAAGTTGAAATAAATTCTAATTACTATTAAACGTTAGTATGCATGCACGGTGTTATACCGGGCAATAATACAGACAGCCAAAAAATACTGCCCACATTAATACTATTTCCTGGGCATGGAAATATTTCTGCTGACCTTCGTGGTATTTGCGGGCTACAAACTTGAGCGTCTCATCCAGAAGTACGACGGGAAGTGAGATTTTAATTACCGCCATCCATTCTTCTCCGTTCAGAGGCGTCACTTGGAACACCGCCTAACCGAGTCAAAAAATTATTTGGTCAATAACTGCCCCAATCTAATAAATAAACCTACTACTAAATAAATGTTAAAACATACCGCGAGTATTTCAACGTATAAGATAACAAAATGAAGGGTCATGGAGAGGGCAATGGATGCCATCAGCCACAAATTGGTCCATGGAGGCATCATCACCAACGATTGATTTTCAGATAAACTGTTCATGGCGTTCAACATCTCAATGGTGACAAGTACAGACAAAGCCATGGTCATTGGGTGAGGATCGTGGAAAATGGCACAATCGAAGCCTTTGAAGATTTCAGAGTCGGGGTGGCATTGCAAATGGTGAGTCTGCATAAGAAATAATAATCGTTGCAAGAAATTTGTCCATAATTGCAATGCTAATCCAAACCTTATATTTTTTGTCATACCAATTGGTAGTAAGAAAGTTGAGGTCCATCGGAGTAGGACATGAACCACCAAGTAGCAGCTCCTACGGTACCAGCACCGACATACCCACCGATAGCCATATAACGGAAGAACAACCATCCGGAGATCAAAGATTCATCAGCCTTCCTTGGGGGCTATAATCAAAAACAGAGTTAATGTAGAGGCAAATGCATCTAGAGGGAAATAATTATGTTGTATTATTCCTTCTGTTTACTTTGTCCATGATGTCAAGATCTGGTGGATTGAATCCAAGGGCGGTAGCTGGGAGACCGTCAGTGACCAAGTTGACCCACAAGAGTTGGACGGGAATCAAAGCTTCTGGGAGACCCAAAGCGGCAGTCAAGAAGATGGACACAACTTCACCAATGTTGGAGGAAATGAGATAACGGATGAATTGTTTCATGTTGTTGTAGATAGCCCGACCTTCCTCAACGGCAGCGACAATGGAGCTGAAGTTATCATCAGCCAACACCATCTCAGCAGCAGACTTAGCCACAGCAGTTCCAGAACCCATAGCAATACCGATTTCAGCCTGGAATCACATTTATGATTATTTTATAATTTAATAATAATTAATTTCCTGATCAGTACTGTATTTTTGAGTTACCTTCTTCAGAGCAGGAGCGTCGTTTACACCGTCACCAGTCATGGCAGAGATTTCATTCATGGATTGCAAATATTCAACAATCTTGGACTTGTGAGAGGGCTCAACACGGGAGAACAAACGGGATCGGGCGCAGGCAGCACGTTGGTCGCTGATGCTCAAATCGTCGAATTCACGTCCAGAGTATGACATTCCAGTTGTATCTTCTTCCTCAGTGAATACACCAATACGTCTGCAGATGGCTTCAGCAGTGGCCTAATTAACATACATGCATTAGTTGACTTAATTTATCATTTAATTGCTTAGTCATTCATTGCAAAGAAAGAGTAGATTTCCGTATGTTAGGGAAGATAGCTACCTTGTTGTCCCCGGTGATGACAATGACACGGATACCAGCATGTCGGCATCTGACAATGGCATCGAAAACTTCCTTCCTTGGGGGATCCAACATACCGACGACTCCGACAAAGGTCATGTTGACTTCATATTGATGGAACTTGGTAGAATCGGCCAAATCCATATCTTCTGGCTTAGGTGGGTTATCAATGGTGGCCAAAGCCAAGCATCGAAGAGTATCACGTCCGGTACCGTACAGTTTTGTGAGTTCAATGATCTTGTTCAGTGCAGCCTTGGTCATTGGTACCTTTTGAGATCCAATTCGGATGTGTGTGCATCTGTCCAAGACACCCTCTGGGGCACCCTTCACGAACATCTTGGGTCCGTTTCCAATACGTGTGGCTTTCAATGGAACGCAATAAGAGGACATGGATTTACGATCGCGGGAGAATTCCAGGGTGAATTCCTACAATTTATTATTAACCAATTATCACTTGGCTCAGTAAAGGGAAATATATTAATACGATAATACAATCCAATTTATTATTATCGAGGCTTACCTTCTTCCACTTGGTCTCAAGATCTTGACGGACAGCAATAGCAGCACCACGACGATCTAATCCAGTCTTGCCAACGCTGAATGGGTTCATTTTCTCAGCGAGGACAATCAAAGCAGTCTCAGTAGCCTCACCGACTTTCTCAAAAACTTGTTTGAACTAAAATAATTTAAAATATATTAATAATAATGTCTTATAAATAATTATTATTTTTATTTTTAAAGTTCGTTAAAATTACTTCGTTGAAATCAATAGCAGAGTCGTTGCACATGATGCAGATGGTTCCGAGTTCTTGGAGGGTTTCATAATCAGAAGCCTTAACTTTCTGGCCATTCATGAAAACTTCACCAATGGGTTCGTAGGTAGATCCAGTGATTTCGAATTGGTGAGTGGTGACATCGTTTCCATCGACTTTGTCGAAAACGAACATACGGCTGACAGACATTTGATTTGTGGTCAATGTTCCGGTCTTGTCGGAGCAGATGACAGAAGTGCATCCCAAAGTTTCAACGGAGGGCAAGCTGCGTACAATAGCGTTCTTCTTGGCCATACGTCTGGTTCCCAAAGCCAAGCAAGTGGTGATGACAGCTGGCAAACCTTCTGGAATGGCAGCGACAGCCAAGGCAACAGCGATCTTGAAATAGTAGATAGCACCCTTGATCCAGGATCCACCGTGGGCGGGATCGTTGAAATGGCCAATGTTGATAGCCCACACAGCGACGCAAATGATGGAGATAACCTGATCCGAAAAAAGATGGAATGACTTGCAATCCCTCGCTTTGGGATAGGAGGAATGAGGCATTGATAATTACCTTAGACAATTGTTCACCGAATTCGTCGAGCTTTTGTTGCAATGGAGTCTTAATTTCTTCGGTTTCAGACATTTCAGTACGGATTTTGCCAATAGCAGTGTTCAGTCCAGTTCCCATAACAATACCACGGGCTTTGCCAGCAGCAACATTGGTACCGCTGAAAAGGATATTTTTCTTGTCTTGGTTGACAGCCCTGGGGTCTGGAATGGGCTCGTTGTGCTTGATGACAGAGACAGACTCTCCAGTCAAGATGGACTGATCAATACGGAGAGTGGTGGACAAAACCTTCAGAATACGGATATCGGCAGGAATTTTGTCACCGACTAGAAGGAGAAACAGTTTATTAGACACAATTTTATATGAATTTTTAACATAACGATTCTGAATCTTTGTAACGGCTACCTGAAATTTCGACCAAGTCTCCGGGTACAATTTCGCGGGCGCGCACCTTCTGCACACCAGCCTTGTCTGCACGGACGACTTTGCCCATTTCAGGCTCGTATTCCTTAAGAGCTTCAATAGCGCTCTCGGCATTTCTCTCCTGTAGTAATTAAAATTTTAACAATTTTGCTATTAAAGCTATAGTACGTAGAAATCGTCTAACAATGATTACCTGCCAGACACCGACGATGGCATTGGCGATCAAAATAAGCAAGATTACAAGAGGCTCAACGAAAGCGGTAATACCCTCTGCTCCCTCACCGTGCTCTTCAAATAAGGCTAAGACCTGCAATCACAATAAAAAATATTTGTACACAGAACCAACATAGATATTTACAGTTATGTATATTACATGGAAACGTTAATTAGTATACAAAAAATTATATTTTATCGTTCTTACGAATGAAATAATAGCGGCGAGAAGCAAGATTTTGACTAAAAGATCATCGAACTGTTCTAAGACCAACTGCCATATAGATTTTCCTTCTTCGGCGGGCAACTCTATAAATTGAAATAAAATATGTGTTAAGTATCTGTAACGGCCAAATGATTATTTGGGATTATTAATTACCTATGCATATAATTTCTAGAAAACCCTGTAGTAAATATTATGGAATGAAAATGGATATCTAGGCTAGCTGTTAGCAGTTCGGAGGTTGTATTGAAAAGTATCTACTTAAAATAACTTATAAATACCCCTAAATTTCATGCAATTAACATAAATTTGTTGTAGAACGGGATTGTAATATTGCCTAGCTTAGTGCATAACGGAGATATAGCAGTTAAATAAGTGCCCGGATTGTGAAATAGGAAAGCGGACAGATGAGTTGGAGAATTTCAAGGAGGATGTAAGTATAAGGAGATGGGTAACAAGGAAGTAGAGATGCGAGGATAGGGCTACATAGAAGATCACACTAGTAGAGCATGATTTTTTCTACTCATATTTAAAAATAAAACTCGGTCTGTCGCTCTGTTGGATTTTCTATTTTTTGGCACTGAGCACATATCAGTGGAAATGGATGCATACATCGCCTTCTCTAATCCACATACACTTGCCGCAATAGCCTTGTGCCCTGAAAAATCTCGAATCCTGGGGTTAAAATTAGTATCACAGTAGTACCTAACACTTCTTAGATTCTTTGCCCATCACATCGTGTGTCACCTCATTCATCCTTCCTACATTATCCACTTACGTTTGCAGAAAATTTAATGGCTATAGATATATTCGTCAAAAAACGGATAAATATATTGTCCTACACATGTACCTATTTAGGTACCTACAGACATTTTCCAAATTAGCGTTAAAGGACAAAACTAAAATATCCAAAAGAGAATCCATTCCACAATCCTTTCATGCCTACCAAAAAAAGATTGAACCCCACAGATCAACATTGAAATGTTTTTTGAATAATTAATTTTTTGTGTTTTATCCTTACCATTGGCACCATATTTCTCTTGGTATCTCTTGACTTGATCAGGGGACAAACCCTTTTCTGGGTCAGTTGCAAAATGTTGGATAACCTCCTCCCACGTCTTTGCGTGAGCGTCTTCCATGTTAGCCGGAGTCTACTTAAAAATAAATCCGACTAGATTTCTTGGTAGTTGAGAGACGCGAGATCCAAATGTTGATCCTCTCCAAATTTTTGGCAAGATCTATTAAACGAAGCAAACAGAATTAGACATGTTTCAAAATAGCCGACCGTCCGTAGTACGTACACTCTGTGTGTACAATATAACGGTAGGTCATAGGTAGCTGTAATGATAATAAAATCTACGTCACTCAAAACTCGCAATACTCTTAGCAATTTTGACACAAAATAAATTTTACGTTTTAGCAGCACGATTATAACTGATCACTCATCCTACAGTGAATATTGGCAGATTATCAATTACGAACCAGGATAATTTAATACTGAGTTGGGCACACACAACTCGCAATTATTGTAATGTACGTGTATCTATTGAGTGAGTATTGGGCTCCCTGTCCTCCTGTAAGTAAGTGAATGTGTGATGCTCTTCAGATTTAGTCCATTCCTTCCACCACCAGCCAGAAAGTTCAATTTGTGAGAATGAAAATTGACTTGCATCGCACTCGGCTCCGCAGCTAGCTGTCTGACGTGATGTAGGATTTAATGTGGAAGTGTACGATTGGCTCCTTGACGTTGCAGCGCCAGTCCGAGCTACGGATCGCACATGTTGCACCTTCGCCCTACTTATTTCCATAAACTCCTATAGCCTTTAATTTAATTATCCTAATTCGCCATGTCAAACTGCGATAGACAAATGACCGGCAACTGATGACCGACCACTTTCTCCAGCAGTAGTATAAACAGCTGATCCCTCTATTGTACATATTAGCTAAATGTAAATAAATAATTATTAGTTAAATATTTATTTCAATTCTAGCTTCAGACGGGTTTTTTTTCTATTGGTTTCTCTCTATATGGCATTTGTGTCAATCACAATTCTTCCTCTATAGTAATAAATTATTTAATTGTGTCAAATTCTAATTACTGCCTATTGTTATAATAATACAATCTCTAAGTACATTCCATTGTCGAATTTCCTATTGTTTAAAAATATCGATAATACACGGCGATAAATAAATAGTATTGACAGCGAACAAACATTAACACTCTAATCCACCAGTGAGAGCAGAGATAGAATAATGGTTAGTGAATCCGTAGTCTGCAACGTATGTACCTTCCTTCAATATATCCTCTTATCTACAATTCCATTCAAATACATCTCAAATGGCTGGCTACAACAATGACACAGACATGCCTGGCGTACGCTATTGTGCACGCGGATGGCAGACGCGATTACGAAATTCAATTTGGGATGAAATGAGACGGCTTTCTCTCTTTTCACTCTCTGCAATCAGTCAATATTTGATTTCTTTTCTCCAGTAATGGAAATGGAGTCTCACTAGCTCCAACAAGTAGGCACCTATAAATATATCGTCCTTGATCTCATATCTTCAAGCACCGCCGTCTGGTCTCCGTTCCAACTATTTATTTTGTAACTTCTCTAGACCTACTCGCCTTCAACATTTCAAAAGCCTCTATTAAGGTGTCTAACGTATAAATATTACAGATTTCACCATCTGACACTGTTGTAATTTATTTTCAATCAGTGTTCCAAAAGATTGTCCATTTTGCCTATCACGGATTTCTAACAAGTTCAGTCTCACACAAAAGCACAAACTCTTGTCTCGGTGAAAACACAGCACTGTTCAGGTTTTTTAAAAGTTTGTAATTTTCTTGCTTTTGAGATATATTTCAACTTTGCACTAAAACGTGTTTAAGACTTTGGTAAGAGTATTGCAAATTTTGAAATAAAAGAAGCGACTTACCAACACTTTCCCGACTGGTTTGATCAAGGCACTGTAGTAGTCGAGCTACTATCGTATTTAAGTGAGGAGGAATCTGGTGAAAAGCGACGCTCCGGCACTGCTACCGAAAGCCAAATGAGGCCTTTGCAAGATTGGCACCAGCCTTTTTTAATCACTTTTTTGGCCCAGGGACAGAAAGGCGAACGGCAACGGCGAGCGAGTACAACCCTGAGAGCGTAAAAAAAATCGCACTCTTGGTTCTCCACTCTGCCAATCTGCTGCAAAATGTCTAAATTTAAGCTCCCTGTTCTTTCTCTTTTGCATGACTATGGATATGCTATGCTACATTCAGGACTCGGCTATTCTAAATCCCATATGTGCACCACAAACACGTCTCGTCCCTACTTCTTAGCTAACCAATTATTCCATTAGAATATAATCACTTCCCTATGCTAAGCCATAAGTTAATAACATCAGAACGACACTATTTAGCTTACAGAACTTTCATATCTTAGCACATTGCATCCAAGCACTTTCGCAATTCTATTACCTTTCTATGTATACCCCCATTATTCACAAAGAATCACTCACGACCATCCTCTCCTGTAATTCGAAGCCTATTCTGTGTCAAACCGACTTTTACGGGACCATCCGCCACTCACGTTGCCACCATCCTATTATTTGCACTTGTTGCAAGTCTATCACACTTTGGCGAATACTGCCAAGCAATATACCAATATCCTTAATTAAATATCTTATTGCCAACTATATCATTCTTCAAATTTTGACTAAAAAGAAAATGAAATATTCAGACCCTATTTCCATTACTTTCAAAATTACCAAACAAAGTAATATATAAGTACCTACTGAGTTGATGGAGTTCTGGGAGACGGAATTTTAGGTAGGCTTTTCCCGAATTTTCGATGCTTATCTAATAAATCCATAGTTTTGACAAGCAACTCGTCCTTTTCTAAAATTGGCTCAACGGAGTTAGTCTGAAAACTTAATTGTATGAAGTCTGAATTCTAAAACCATTAAAGATACAATTACTAGCATCTTAAATTTGGTTTTTTGAAGTGTGGATTGTTTGGAGAGTTAGCATTTAAATTTTTAATCAGAATGATGCCTTAGTGTGGAAGATCATAATGCATTACATAGTCCCTAGCTAGAGTTCTATTCGGTTTTCGAGTTGATGAGGCTGAGGTCGTGGAGATATAGTGTGATGCATTTAGAGAAGCTTAGGATGGTGTCTGTGGGCAACACTTGGGATGAGCATAATGTGGAGATAGATATTTTGCGATAAGTCGAGTAACAATAAGGAGCTGCTGCTTTCGCCATGCTCTTCTATTCGTCATCTAACCTCCGAACTACAACGGAAAGTACTGTGCACCGTGTAACGGCTTCTACTACACAGATAGGATGTCCCTTGCAAAATTGTCAAAAATAAATGTATATCAAGGTTTTTTTCTCCACTTGGTTGGTATTTCACCGCAACGCAACGTGCACCTCTCTTCTTGATGCTAATAGTTGGACTCTTGTCAAAAGTACCTTTTTCCATCGGATTTCGTGCCATTGCTCCTCTCCTTAGTTGGCTCTCCCGATGTGATGCCACTGTGGCCAAGTTGCAACGTCTACCTATCTTATGCAATACCTACCGACGATAAAATAGCAGCTATTTAAAAAATTAAAATTGCAAACCTATGTACTACCTTGACTGTCCTGATATTTACGTACCAGGGAGGAGCTTCTTCTCTTTTATTACCACAATAAACTATTATAATGACATAATTTGTAATCTCTCCAATCCTTCTTTCTCTTAATATTATATTATTTATGTTTTCCATATGTCCGCTTTGTCTTTTTCCTTCCAATTCACTGTATTTACTCATTTAAAATATTTGCAAGATATGACATAACTGAATTTTAATAGTGCGTAACACAAATAAAGAATATTATTGCAAAATACTGCGCCTTAAACGTAAATTCCTCTTTGCTTTCCAAGTCGGAATTGAAATTCTGTCGTAAAACAAAGCACAACTTTTACAACTGTGACTTGGAAAAGGACAAAGGGAACTATTTTTACTTTAACGGGGAGCAAAGAATAAAAATTGAAATTTTTATTGTTTGAACGGTTTTACATAACATCCTAGTTATGTCAGTTTGTATTTCGCGTAGGAAGAGTACACAAATCTTGAACAATTAAATTTTGTGCAATGAAGCTCAACTGTTTTGAAAAGCCGTAAGTATTTCCTCAGAGAGGATTTTGCCAATTAAGATGATCCTTCAAAGGAATGGCTTGCATAGTGTTTTCAGTGAATTAGGTGCTTATTTAACAATAAGTGTACAAGGATATAGTTGAAGAGTCAGTTACTACCAGTATATATTTAGCTTACGACTTGGGACAACTACTTTATTACGCTGTGAATAGAAGCTTGCAGCTTCTTTCATCACTTTTACACTGCAGCGACGAACATAATGTTAAATCTAAATTGCCTGGCGTGTGCGAAAACCTATACGCTTAGTACATGCGAAAGGATTTTTCCGGTCCAATTACTTGCGGTGTTTATAACAAAGCCCTATAATTCATTTTGCCTTCTAGTCTCCAATTCTAATCCATTTTCCTCCTAAACAGTATCCTCTAAATTTCAAAACCCAAAAGATTTCATGCTTTCTTGACTTCAAGTACTAGAGTGCATTTAGTAAATAGTAGTAGTTTGCAAAAGTTTTGCTGTGGCTGCAAAGAAAACTTTTCCATTTCTCACAAAAAAGAATTCTTTTCTCGTTCTGTAGAGATGTGCATGCAAAATTGCATTTTTGTGCGGGATAGGAAAACTGTTTGGGGTAAAGGTCTATAAAGTGACGAGCGGAGTCAGTTATTCATGGAGAGTCCGGTGAGTCATATGCCACATCCACAGAAAAACAATTATGGAGCAGAATTGTTCTAGTTAACAATTGCAATGAATCATGGCTATAACCCATCCACCTCTAGCTTCAGGCTGTCAGCTTTCACGGCAGAATGTAAAAACGTTGTAGCAAGATTACATGAAATGAAGTATTCATCTGGCATTGCATATCTCAACGATGGAACATCTTGTGATGAAGACCTTAAAAGTGAAGTTCTCACATTATGAACTTCCATTATGTACTCACTCAGTTGGATATAATATCATCAAAAGTGTAGCCGTATGGAGCTAGTACCTACACGTAACTTTATGCATTCAATACTTTCCCCCACGTACTTACTTTCCTGACATGTGTATACCAAAGTCACTTTATACACGACCACACTATGTGACAATGAAATTTTTGCAGCCGCCACGATCATCTGCTTATAACTTGTATGTTCAGCCCATGGAAAAATTGAGCTGGGATCATGTTTTTGAACGTTGAACCAGTAATGTATACAGCAACACCTACGTACTGCTGTAATATATTTGAAGCAAGAATAAAGCCAAGGCTGGAAATATTATTATATCCTGGTTCCATCCAAACTTTAAATAAACTGCGGCTTATTAAAATGACTACGAATGACCTTTAACAGAGTGTAAACATTTCTGAGATCTACCACCTACCAGTCAACAAATTGTATTATATCCTCATTAATATCTGTACGATGCAGTAAAAACGGCATGGGTGGAGCCAAGCCATAATAGGTTGCAGCAAATAAAATAGGTTCATAAAATTCGAAGACACACGCCTTGGGCGTGCTATTAAAATGGATATTAAGAGGCTCTATAAATTTTGCGTGTAATTATTAATAGTGGTATGAGGAAGTGATTATAGGAGGATATTTGATATCTATTGGAGATTAATAAAATGCTCAATCCGTGTGTAGATTGCAATTTGGAATAAGTTCAAATGAATAGTTCGCATCTCGAGTTGTGAGGCATGAGGTGGAAACCTAGTTTTTCCTGTCCTGCTTTTGCAAGTGGCATTATCCAAGAAGATTCGGAGTATATTAGGACGCATATCAAGTTGTGTATAGTATCTATTGAAATCATGAGAAATGTTCAGGGAACAAGTGCAAGAGCCAATAGACTAAAATATTGTCTCTGCAGTGAACAAGGTAGAGAAAGAGAAAACTCTTGGGAAATTTCAATTGTCTTTTATTGTTAGTTTAGTATTGTCCTCATGACTTTTTAGTGCCCCTACTCACTCTCTCCCCATTCCTATTACATAACATCTTGATAGTGATTTTTCGAGATGAACGTCAGCCGAGTCTCGGCCAACTCCAGTTCCTCAGTCGTCGTTTCGTTATTTATAAGCATCCTATACATATGTATGTGGGACTATTGTGTATACACAGAGTAGTAGTAGTTGTAGTAGTGAGTAGTTGTGTGTGCGAAAACAATGCAATGTGGTGTAACTTTAGTTTCGCCAGCAGGAATTGCATTGAATTTCCACTCTGAAATACCCGTTAGCCACAACTTGAGGATGATACTACTTATATAGTAGTAGCACTTAGTCAGTCAGTCAGTAAACTACATATTCTAGTATCGACTACTACTTACTACTACTACACTAACTATACTTACAATACATAGATATATTATTATAGTTCTGACGACACGGCTCACGACGACTACCACTCACTCAGTCAGTCAGTCAGTGCCTGCTGTAAAAGTCAGGGCAAAAACTATTTTTACCTTCGTATGTCTTTTGATCTATTATTAGACTTTCGGATTTCGGATAAGAAACATACACAAGGTGTAGTCTACTAGGGTACCTACTCATACCCATAATATACCACTCTTATCCAGTCTCAACTCCGTCTCACTGCTTCTCATTTTGCGAATCTTCATATTATACCCACAATCGCAAAAATACTCTTCTTCTCTCCACATTGCAATGCACTACTACATTCTATTAATCCATACTTACTCCTAGTATGTACTTACCACCTAGCAATATTTACTGTCTGCATAAATATTATGTATAGAACTGGGCCATTAGAATCTATAACAATTCTCATTTTACTCTCTGCACACATGACACAAATCATGGAAAGAGCAAGGTAAATAGTTGTACATACATAATTGTATATACATATCCAAATTATAAATATATTTATACGCAAATAACATTTAACCTACATAAAGTCTTAGTTTCTAAATAGATACAATTTTGTAGCATCACCTATTATTACATGCTAGGTACCTACCCACATAATTCTTATTTTGGCAATAATATTATTGCCAAAATAATAAGATATCTATTGTGGGGCCTTTGTTCAGCTTTTGTCCCACTTTGAAACTATTACATTGTAGTATAACTACGTAGTAAATTCAAAAGGCTAAAAAATGAACGCGACTCGTGTATATTCAGATTGGTATTTTTATGGACACGTGTATTAAGGTTTCATGTGGTGATAGGACAATCGCATAGTACGGGACTGCACCTGATTCGGTTATGTTAGTTTCAGAAGTTATCTTTGAAAGTTTTCTTCACTAAATACTCTTTGTTCAAGAAAGCTCTTAGCAATTCTATAATAGACAGACAGCTGACATATTTATAATATTTCACTATTTAGACGTAATACCATATGCCTCGTCTCATGCTATGAACTATGCAGAAGTGAATTTTTATTTCTTTCGCAATATTCACAGAAAAGTTTTTAAATGTAAAATTATTTTTAAAGCTATTTCACAGATTCACACTAAAGCTTTCATATACCTACTAATAGTTGTATAGCTATACCTTACAACGTTACCATTGTCGCAAATAAAAACTTAAATTTAATGGCATGTTGGGAAACAGGAATGGCGAGGAAAAGTTTTAATCTGCCTTAACGACGCCACAGCTATTCGGTAAAAAGTAGGTTGAGAAACCGCTGTACAATAAGTACCTACATATGCGAACAACAGAAATTCAGTCCGTTGGTTCCACAGGACCGAGAATATATTATCTCTGTGTACTCTCAATAAGATGCAGTTCTTTGGATTCTGTTAGATATAGAGTAATAATAATATACCTATGTTATTTTGGACGAATCCCAGATACAAACATAATGATAATAGTTTGGCGACTAGTCATATACAATAGCTAACCATAGAGGATGAAAATGTACACACAATTATGCAAAAATATCTTTCTCTGAAATGTAAAAACGTGATAGAAATGCATGTCAGTTTCATTCTTGCAGATTAAATGATAATACGCACTGCACTCATGAAAAAGTCAGTTTACCATGAATGCTCCTTTCTATTTGTAAAATGACGTTTTTATTTAATAATTCAGTACTCGACTCTTTGCTTCATTGCTATTTCAATTGTTTCATAATATATACTCAACGGATCAAATTAAATTTGCACAAGTGTTCTTTACTTACGAATTCAATGAGATAACAATAACTGTCTTTACTAAATTGGACTATTTCAGGCGTTTAGTTAACAAATACTACGTAATATATGCAAATATTTTTAACCAGCTTGTTGACTCCTGAAAATAGTCAAATTGCGTAGTGGGATTCACAATTACGTACATTAAACTTTTGCGTTGTTAACTACAGTTGCAATTTTTAAGAGTATTAAGAATGTTTCAGTATACAAGCCAAAGCAAGAGGGCATCGAACAAAAGTTTTTGATCTCGTTTGCTGTATTAAAATTATAATGCGTAGAGAGCAGAAAGATCGTGAGCATTATACTATATAGACTGTATTGGTGGAATAAAAATGAATACTGAATTGACTGCTGATTCTGCCAACCTAGTTGAGAATCTGATACAGTGATGTCTATTATAGCATTCTGCCCGGGAGAAACTGCGTCTTCTTGTCTCGATGAACGGATTTTATCGTTTAAGTAGCATAGCCATTCTGTTCATGACAGCACAGTTCGTGAAAGTAGACTGCACTGCTAGCTACTCGCTACGCCTTTCTATATAAATATACAAATAAATAATACCTACCTATATATACATTATCTATAGTTATAGTACTAACTCTGATTTTAATTTATCGAGAAGATGGGAAGGAGATCCAAACATATAGTGTACACATTTAGCATATACACACCGACATTGGTTTTTTATCAAAGAACCATACGTATTAAGTCTTAGTTTATTAACATGCAGAGATCCACCCGTTATAAATATTGGATCTGCAGATAGTATGATAGTAAATATTAGATAGGAAGAACGCCCTTCAGTCATTGTGTAAAGAACTGCCCGGAAACACTAGTCAAAACTTTGTGGACGACATACTATAGGTAACTAGTGCAAGATATTAAATTTGGTTTGCATGCATTAAATTTCTAAGTTAAAATATATTACCAAGCTGACAGTAATTATGTAGAAAGAATTTCATATTTTGTTCATGTACACAAATTTCAATGTTGGTCCCAGATTTTGTATAAAAATTTAGGTTAAGCGGAAGCCAGAAAGGCGTCATACTAGATAATGAATCGATGTGGATTGAAACTAAACTGCAACTCTGGAGTTATTTAAGATAATGCAGTGCAATATGCAGAAGAGTAATTGTGTACCCAACAAAGCAAATAGATAGATGCTAAAATGTCGAGACACGACCTCACAAGAGTGCTTTTACTAATGGCAGAGTTAAAGAGAAAATTTTCCAAGCGCCTCTCACCAATTAGCATTAAAAATGTGCAAAAACTGGAACATTTACACTGCACCGCGGCTTGGCTGTGTGCTAAATAGAACTAATAATATAACACACTTTCAGAGTTAAATATTAGGTTTTGTTGTGCGTGTGGTGTGTCGGTAATAACCAATGTTCATTATGTAAAGAGTAAGAATGTACTTATTTGCGAATCTGCTTGTAGAAAAGAGCGTTAGTATTGAATCATAGGCATAAAAGTGTCGTACAAAGGATATGCATATACACAGATAGGAACTACACGTATGACAATCACAGAACTAATCAGAAGTAGTGCATACCATTCTAACATGCTTATAAATATATTTGCAAATGATAGTAGTATAATCATTCATAGGTAGTACACTCACACTATTAAAAGATATAACTTAATAATACTATCTAGTTCGCTTAAGAGACACAATGGTAGCCAGTACCTATATATATATAATTAGAGGGTATATTGCATGTACTGGGTCTCCACATGCAAATTCACAATCAACGTTAACTGCAAAATTCAATTAACACGTTACTAAATGCCGATGGTATGAGCAAGTTTCAGATAAAAGTGTGGGTTAAGTTCGGTTAAGGTTGGCAGGCATTAGGCATACAAATTTTTCTGTTTAGGCGACTTTTACGCACCTGTTAGAGGATTTTGTGACCCATTAAACACAAATTGGTTAATACAGAAGAGAATATTATTCCATGAAAAATCACCAAAATTCACATTTCAACTAAATTATTATATAATCCCATTATTGTGGTTGATACTCTTTTGAAAAGTCTGTGCATCTTTCTAGGAAACCGTGTAGATATCAATTTAAGTGAGCTTATAGTACTACAATAGATTCTATTCTATTACAAGATACAAAAATAAACTTAGATTCCTCGCAATGGAAAATGAGCCTAAGCCAATTTTTAAATGGCAATAAGATAGATAGGATTAAATGGAACACATTACTGCTACTGTTTGAAAGAGAAAAGATATAAGCACCACAGACATAATTTAATTATGTATATCCATTACGCAATTATATTTACTATTTCCAGACACACCTATAAATGTTGATTTTGATAAGCGTATCTTTTATAGACTTTCTTACATGTGCCAGACTCAAAGAGAATACAAATGACGGAGACAGTTCACAGAGTTTATTCAGGATTACTTAGAAATTAATTCGTATTTTGGTACATTTTGTATGGTACATTAAAATGACTATTGTGGATTACATATAAATCACCTACAAAAATTCATGTAAGTTTATCACATTTTAAGTTTGCCCATAATACTATAGGTATTATATACTAGCAACCAACCTGCGAGACGAATTTATAGTAAAGCAGGTTGTAGTGAAAAGCATTAAAATCATTTTAGATAAATTGCATATTAGTTACATTCAATAAGACATGTCAAAATTTTATGACTGTTTATTTTTATTT
>JABASH010001817.1:0-23605 GCA_019776445.1 Tomocerus maximus | reverse complement strand
ATCTAAATATTATATATTATTTATATTTAACAAACAAACTTTGTTAGGCCATGCGTTTAGCTTAATAACTAATAGAAGCATAATTAAGAATAAATTTCATGGTAAATCACTAAAGAAGCATTACTTTTTATTAAGCAGGAGCAGGAAGTAGGAAATACCTATCCTTATTGTATTAGATGGTATAAAAGATAGATGACTTCATGCCGAAAAATAATGACAGTTAAAAGTGTCAATTCCTTATACCATTCAGATAATGTAATAAAATACTCTACTCGTAGCATGAAGAGAGTAATAAGTAAGCATGATAACGGAATCGAAGAAAAATGATTGATGAAAATCTATAGTAGTTTCATCATGGTAATGTCGGATTTCAACTGCAAGTATATATCTGTACATATGCCATAAAGTGGATTTATGTCAGCATTTACTATAGCCATATAAGCGATGGTCACGTACGCAAACAAAGCGAATATTAGTTGATGTAATTGTACACCAATTACCGACGTCCACATCATACGTCTTCACTTTCTCCCAGGCTGAAAGCTGTTTGCTATACTTTTCTGTGGCTGATGACTACTTCTGACGCAGTAAATATAACTATCCTGATTCATCACTATTTTTTATAGCCTCATCTAGTTCTGTAGTCGAGTGCACAGTATCAAAATAAGTAAGAATGCAGAATTAGTAATCGACTGACTTCAAATTAGATAGATGTTTCTTTTATTAGAAACAATACGGAAGTTTCATCGGAGGGTCCTCACTTGAATGTAAGTTGAGTCCATGTGCAGTAAGAATACGCGTGTGACTAGTGTCCATTTATTTGAATGATTAATAAAGGATGCGTATGGAGAAATGCTGTACACTGAGTTTAACCAATTCAACAATTTATTAGTCACGTAACAAAGATTAGTTGTACGGTGACAGGAGAGGAAAGATCCTTAGTTAGCATTTCCCGTCTCATTGGATCAATAAAATCCCTATTTAGGTTCCCTATCTCCATTTCCTTTCTTTCCCCACCACCAGCCTACAAAAGGGAAACTCCAAAAGGGCTGCACTCTTTAATTCCGGGCACTTGCCTCGATTAAATTTCATTTGAAATGATTCTCCCTTTCTGGAAAAGCATTGATGACTGCATTGAATTATGTCATTCTGAATATTCTAATTAAAACCAATCTATCCATACTGCTTTTGGCGAAAGAACTCATCGGATAACTTATTGGCTAATTAAGTAAGTACATATCAAATATCATACGTGAATAATTAACCACTATAATAAAAATATGTACAAAAGATTTGCGTTTAATAGATATAACGCAATTAAACAATGACGAAGTAGTACGACTTTATTTGTGAGCTATTTAGAGGTGTGGATGCTGTAATATGAGACAGTATAGTCAGTATTGTATTTTTATTGTATTGTGTCTCAACATTTGATCTCTTCTTTCTTGACATACATTTTATTGCGACACGTTTAGGTTGCCATGCTTAACAAGAGCTGTTATATTAATATTACGACGATTTACATGCTTAATATAAACAGGGATTTCTAATTTGCTAAAGTCGGACAGACCGAATGAGTAATAATTCTAGAAAGTTATGTGTATAGTGACTCCAGAGTCCAGTCATTCAAACTCCGCGTTACGACAGATACTTATACACGTACATGTATGTAGATAGTCAGTACCATTGCAAAAATAATTATTGAAGCCACTCTATCTGTCAACTACTTAGAGATAATATATGAAATGGCCAAGTGACGCAGTTACATTTAATAAACTTTGTCTTGCATTCTCCAATCTTTCTCCTTATAGCCTACAAAGTATCAAAAGTCTACGTAAGAACAAGGAAAGCCAAGAAACGAATCTACTTACTATGTACTAATGACATGACAGAACAGCTAAGCAAAAACGACTTCTGGCAATAGTAACTATGCATAACATTACAGATTATAGATATAAGTGTACTGTGGAATTACGTAACAGATTTCATTATGCATTTCGTGTACTCTTTGGATTTGGACGACGACGACGCAGAGAACAAAAAATCACTCTCTCGCTCAAGTAATAAGGACTGCACGAAAAGGTCTGTTCTTGACACACTCATCCAACATATTATTAGCATTTTAATGCCTACTGCACTGGTCCTCCTGGTCCAGTCAGCTCAGTCTCACTTCTCTCAAAGATGATACGAAACTTGATCTGACTGCATTCAAAGTGGATTCATTGGACTGCAAATATTTTCCGAAAAATGCTATTATTGTTGGATATTTAAGAGTCAGGAACAGGATGGTGAGCACAGAGAGTTCTGGGAATGCGGCGGCGGGCGGACGTTGAATGAAATCAGAAATAGCTGAAAAAGGAGACTTGTTGGTTTCGTTGGTTTGCATTGCAGCGCTTCGACTTCGACTCGGTCCATTTTTTAGAGAATGGACTTTGACTGCCAGAGACGGAGATCCCGCCCACATGAAAAGAGGGAGGGTGATTTCAGTCTGTCCAGCCCGGCTTCGTCACACAACTTGACGCTCCTCTCTGCAATCTCAGTTTAGCTCTCTCTCCCTACATACCAGATTCCACGTTTATTCCGCCGCCATGCCATGCAAATACGCTCTCTGTGCCGTGCCAAGGCATATCCATCCAGCATTCCTTCATCACCACGCAATGCACTACTTTATTTCCTATTTTATTCCGTATGGGAGATTATCTCCCAAATTATTATTCAGCCGATGGAATGGACTGGAGTTCCCTCCCTGCCCCATCCTCTCCAGTCATCTCAGATTCGGCGTTCTCCCTCTCCCTCCTGCATCTCGTTGCCCTCTTATCTCACTATTTTCATTCCATGTACTCATGTCAATCCACATTATGCTTCCACACAGCCTCCAGCAATCCATAAAATATGCAAATGTTTTCTACTCGTAGCGTAAGTACGCTGACAGACCACAGAATAGTATTTATTTATAACTGAGATTGTACAGTATCTGCTGTGCATACTTGCGTCAGTCAGAATAGAAGATCATAAGTTTATTAGGTACACTACTAATACAACCAATACAAAAATAGTCCTTCTTTCCGAGGGTTAACCCATCAAACAAATTTAATAAAATCTTATCTCATTAAACTCATTACTAGACAATAATTATAGATAACTACATGATTTTGTGTAAATGGTCTTTTGAGACCAGGCTATGAATTTGCCATTCACAGCTAGTACATGCATATTGTGTAGACTGTGATGAGCACACACAGTTATTAGAATCTGAGAAGGCAGTCAAGAGTCAATGAGTAAAATATTATGGTCAAAACAGAAAGAGATAGGCGTAGTTGGTGCAGTGCAGGCTTTGTCGTTTGGATTGAAGCAATAAATAAATGAAAATAGAGAGAGCCGCCTAAAGTAATATTGAAATGGTGAATCTCCCGGATAGGATTGAAATGAATCTGAAGTGAACCAGAAGACGACGGCTTGGTTTACAAACAATTAGCTGAACCAGTTGCTTCGCTGCTAGCAGTTGAGTCAGTGAGTGTAATCTGAGTTGGAACCAGAATTGGATTGATATAGACACTCAGTGGGTGCAATCAAGCAGTACAATCTAATGGAGTAACAAATGGATGGCATGGCAGGCAGCCTAAATTCAAATCCTGCTAGTCGACGGAATGAAATCAAAGAGAAATGCCATGGCTGCTGGTGTAATATGCAATCCTCCTGTTACTTATCATCCTCTTTTCGAATACCAACTTAGTCCCTGGCTACAGTATGCACAATGAGTCCCTGGCTACAGTATGCACAATAATGGAGAGACAGATTCAGAAATGCTATTACTTATTGCCACAGTTGGCTCCTGCTTTGCTGTGGCCCGGAATCGAATGAAATGCAACAGGTAGCTCGTCCTAGCTATTTCATTTCTGTTTATAAAGTAATTCAGAGGAGCATACATAATTTATAGACCAGCCAACCATCGCAGCGCATTCATTTCATTCACATTACGTAGTACTTATAATACAGATTCAGCCCAGCAGATTTATTTCTTTTTTCGATATACCTAATAATGCCTATCCTTGTATTGTGCTCACGAAAAGAAAAATGAGACTGTGGAATGAGACTTCTCTGAACTGAGCTCAACCTGTCGCTTTCCCGAGAATAAATGAATGAGTTTCAATTGTGAGTTCAATTTAATCCTTTCCCTCGTAAACATTCTTATGAGCACGATTCATAATTTCTACAATAATTGAATATGCCTATGTACATCGTACATTTTATTTGCATTCGGATTTCTACAATATTCCTGTCGTCGTAAGCGTTGCACGCAATATTTCAGTGATTGGTCAATACAGGTAAATGTGGGTGGCTGGCGGAAACAGCTTCCATAAATACATAGGACTGGAACATACAAAGGAAAACATCTCCCGGACAAAAAACTGAAGGACACTTGTTTTATCATCGCACTAGACAGACAGAAAGTTAGTAATTTAGTGTTATCAAATGAAAACTGATGTAATGGAAAAGGGACATGACTACAGAGGAATACAAATAAGAGAATGTAAATTCAAGCCAAAGTCTGTGCAATGCAATCCAGAAAAAGTCAAAACATGTTTCGCAATATGATTGTATTTCATGTTGTCTTAGAAAGAAGTGAAATAAATAGTAGTACAGATATTAAAGCATTTGTGCCTATTATAGTTGTATTTGTTCCACTGTGGTAGTAGTGAATGCTATACCTAGGTATGTATATCAAAGGTAAAACAAGTTGGTCGGTCGAACATCTTCGAATACCTACCAATGCATTGCACAGAATGGCATCGCAATGGGTACAAAAGTATGTCTATCCTACACACAACAAGAACATAAAGCATATTAGGAGTCTTTAAGACGTTGATACGTCTCATATACGTCCTCTCCTACTTAAATAGCGAAACAACCTGTTCGTGTTCAGTGAGCCAAGTATTATGCTGCATACCGCCGTGTCGTGGTTTGGTTTCATTTGGCGTGGAGTGTCCGTATTACGTGAGGAGTGTTACTTCGGACTGATTTGGCCTTCCCTGCTTCGGATTATCTGAACGAACGCACACTGAATTCTACGTAGAGAGATAGATACCTAAATCGTGAAAAACAAACTACATGGCTGTGTTTTTTTAGCCAATGCTGACTTATATAAACATCAGTTGGTTCTTCTAGTTTGATCGCCATGCATAGGACTACAGGCAGAGCAAAACCAGGTTTTACTTCATTCTGAAGATACGTACACTAATGGCAAACTACAAGGATGACCTTCTTTCGCAGACAACTCTGAAAAAGAGCATACAGATACACTCAGCGTAGTAACTGGTATCACGAATCATTATTCGTGTGATGTACGGCATTGAGAAATAACCATGTATGTCGACTACCATTAACTTATCAATGCTATACGAACAGTTTTACGGATTTATACATCCTCAACAAAGTCAGTTACCAACTGCGATCTGCAATTGGGTAGGGGCAGGGCATAGGGGAGCTTAGCTCTCTGTCTGTTCAGCATTCGGGAGTGTCACTCCTAATTCTTTGGTTTCGGGTATAGGGGAAGCCTCTCCCTACCCTAGAAAACTCTGCGTACTCATCCTCATCTACTATCTATGTGTCTCTCTGCTATACCAGAGTTATTAGTTAGACATCGCCATTTTCAAGATCACGATACTATGTAGGAAATTGTGGGGCGTGAAATGTGCTAATGTGCGACGCATAAGAAGGTAACTCCACAAAAATGTTAATCAACCTAAAGCTCCTCGCTATTAACTATAAGGCTTACATTTACACTTTTTACTATATGAATAGCACCCTATTCATATTTTGCTATACATCAACTAAGAACTTTAGTTTTAATTTGATTGTAAGATAAATCTACAATTTTAGTGTTTTATATTATATTTAGTTTATGTCAATTCCAAGATGCATAATTATACATCCTCGTACAACGAACTTCTCAGTAATGCATATTTATATCAGTAGGTATAAACATTAGCTTGTACACACCATGCAATCGTCATATTGTAACAATTCACTCATTAGCCTATTTATAATCATGTAAATTGCATTGTATTTGACTCTTACTTATTCTGTGTATTGTAGTTCAACGTACTTAAAAATTGACAATTCCAATGGTATACACTGCTTGAGGTGCAGGCAATGAATTTTTGCACAAATAATAATGCTCAGACTGCGAAATGTATGTAAATGTTATGACTATATGACTTTATATGACATGTGTCTACTTCTCTAGTAAAAAGAAAAAGCAAACGAGTGGACCAGCATTCTATATTATCCCTTGTAATGCCCAAATCGGTGAGTGCCAATGCTATGAGAGAATAGTCATTCATACCGCTTGCAATTTAAATGACAGGAACTGTAAAGGCTCCAATCTGTTGTCTACAATGTATCCCACCTTAGGAATTGTAAGGCAATGTAAGCACTTGAAGTTAGAGAGGGAGGACATTTTTTGGTATAGGATATCTACGTTCACGTACTCCTTAATTCATCATCTATCTATATCCATCTATATCCACCTATATACATACATACTTACTTCACCACCACCACCAAGAGAAAACCCACGTCGCACTTCATGCTTCAGTCTTCTTTGAGTTCATGCAAAACAGTATCCTCTCTAGAAGTGTCTAGGAGGCAGTAAACGTACTGAGACTGAGGTGAAATTCAAGTATCTGCTCTCTACCACTATAATACGTAGGCAGCATATTTCTCATATTCATACACAAAAAGTTCATACTGGACTAGATAGCTGCACTATGCAGTGAGTCTAAGGAGACAGTATAGGCAGGCACTCGTAATAAGCAAGAGACTCGATGCACGTACAGAGAAAACGATGCAGATAAGAAAACAATAAGCCATAATGCAAAACCACAAGGATCCACGGATACATTGATGTAGTATTAGAAATCCACCCAGAAGACTTGACAGACCAAGAAAGTCTCATACCAAATCCGGAAAGATAGGACCACGAACACAGCAGAAACTGCCCACTCGTCAACAGCGAAGAACTAAGGCATTACCTTGCCTCGTGCAATCTCTCAATGTCTACAGGGTGTATCATAAAAGCGTCTCCCTTCCTGCCCTCAAGGATCCAAATAGAAAGACCCAATAGGAAACTCTGGCTGTGTAGGCTTCACGCTAATAAAAACCAGCAATTTCTTCAATAACTAGGCTACCACCTTTCCCATCATGGGAATTTCTCATTTCGGATCCACAGCTCATTTTTATCTCCTCTCAGCATATCTAGTACATAATAAATAAGTAGGTACCTACTACCTACTTGTTGGCATTGCTACAATATTATTATTCTGTTAAGCCTCGTACTATGCTAGTATAACTCCTTAACTTTCCTTTCCCTCAATACATTCGCGTTCGTCTACAATTCCCATTATATTCTATTTTGTACATGGAAATCCACTATTCTGTTACAGTGAGTTGTGCCTCTCTACTTTTCAACTGCTTGACAAACTAGTAAAAAGATGCAAGTCACACGAAACTAAAGGAACGCACTAAAGAACCCAAGTATTGTGCCATTCAATTCCCAATGTTGTGCATTCCTATATATGAGATGTCCTTACCACTGCCTCCTTTCATTCTTTCCTCCTCTTTCATACGACATCATATTATTGCCAAGTAAAAAATCACACAGAGACGCAAATCTGTCTAGGTAACATTTCATCAGTACCTACATCATATGTCATGGCTTCATTGTCAATTTAAATTCAATTCACCTAAAATATCTCACTGCTGCTGCTACTATAACTACTACAGATACAGAGACGAAGCCAAAGCCAGTCTTGTTCGTCAAATTCCAGGCATCTCACCAATGTAACCCACATTAGTAATGTATTGGGGATACGTAAGCAGATATTCCTCGGCAACAACTCTAAGTACCTACAGTAGAAGTAGTAGTTAAAACATCATTATTTTAAGAGTATTCTAAAGGTGAACGTAGATAGTAGGAGTGCTGGCAAGACACTTGATCTTCTATATGGTACAGAGTGGATATGGAATGGAGGCAACAACGTCAGTCACCATAAAGACTGACTGCGCGATAAACACCGAACTTTTTCAACTAAAGTGACCAAACCAGGTTTGTGTGCAGAATACTTTAAGAGCAAACAACATAGTTAACCACCTACTTTTAGTATATCGACGTTCTATCTATCCTCCTTACTTTAGCTTGACTTATCCTTACTAGCTACAATCCGCACATACACTTTATAGGCATATATACGCGCAAATGAGGAAAACGGAGTCTTAATTGTATAGATACATATGCAAGGCAAATAGCTTGCAGTCATAGTAATACGGGGAATAGGTAGGCCCGTCAGAATGTTTTAATATTAAAATTTCGTTTTTTTCACACTGGCTACAAATTTGCGATTTTGTAGGCAGTCTGCATTAGTATTACGCAAGTTCAGATGCAGTCAAGGATGAAAAAGTAAAATTTAAATTTGAAAACATTCTGACGGGCCTACCTTTTCCCTACATTACCATGACTACAGTCCATTTGCCTTGATACATACATGTTGATGCTAAAGAGTATATATCTATATAAGCATATGTAATATGTATATGTAAGTATGGCTGTTAAGTAAAGTTAACTGAGCAGTGAGTTCACAGACGATACACATCCTAATACAATTCCTATATTCTATAGCTACATATGCTTACTCGGAAATGTGTGTCAGGTGTTTTGCTCACTTGAGTTGCTTTGCTTCTACTCCACTACGGTACATGAAAAACTTACATGCTGTCCTGCAATAGGAGCAAACTACCTGTTCTCTCCGTCGTCTGTGTCTGTGAAATACATAACGTGCATGATTTTACTACTAGCAACTATAGTATAACTGCAAATACTAAACATATGAGAACCAATTGTGACGCAAAAGTTTAGTTACCTAGTACTGGTTACCATTACTTATTCTATATGCAATATATAAATACTTGTCTGTAAGGAGTGTGTACATAAATATACATACATGAGTATACTAAAGCACCTGTCTGTCCTTAGTCTTGATTCTTTTACTCATTAGTGCCAATTGAAATTGTCTTTGCTCACACGAGAAAGAATAGCGAAGTAAACAAGCCAACTTGCTGTGTGACCATCTCCACTAGTATAACATCGTCCGAGTCACCCGTGAAAAATTTCCAGGTAGGCATATAGATAGTTGACACAAGGAATAACATGGCAGAGATTATTATTACTAACTACGTAATACTAAGTAACAATTACCTACCTATACTTACTACGACTGGGTTTTTCGCTGTCGTCAGATCATTGCGAAAATCAACACCACCCTTTGGTTTAATATTATCTGCAAATATAGCTGATCAGAAGTCGTTTCTACATGGCCTAGTTCTATAAATCTGTACAACATAATATTATTTATCTGAGTGAAAAGTGACGGTCGTATTTAGAGAGCGAACTGAGAAATTAGCCAATAAAGGAAGTTTTGGATTTAAGTGCCCCAATAGTATCTTGCTGCGTATCAATGAAATAGTGGACAATATCGAAAGTGGTCATATATAGATATTAGAATAATTTGAAATACAAAGCTTAAATAAGAACCGAAAGACATGTTCAACGATGATAGAATGGAACCGAGGTTGTTCTACATTGCCTTTCCTATAGTTCTTAAGCTTCTTTGGCTACTGCATATTATAATATACAAAATAATAAATAGTGGTGGAGAATATCCACTAAATTCCATTGGTAGTCAAAGTCAGAGACTGTATAGACGAAACGAACATCACTCGACTCACATCCGATAGAGTCATTCAAGTGAATTCAATTTAATGCTATTCATTCCAAATGTTTTTAATCGTAAGCTCAGCTATAAAAGGCAAGTTCTTATAGAGAAGTAAGGCCAGTCTGTGTGTAGCACTAACTATTAACTAAAGGTTGCATCGATTCAGAGATAACTGCACACCTGTAAGTATATCCACTCTTACACCTTGTACTCGTAGTAATCATATGCCAGCCAGGGAGTTCTACTACTGAGTGTTATGCATTAGCAGGTACATTCATTGAAATGACTCTGATGCTGTGCTTTTTTGGTTAGGTGCCTGTCGGATCCAAAAAGTAGGTACAAAGTTGCCCACAGGCTACTCGCTCTGCCCTTGCCTTGCTTGTTTGATTGTAGTGGAGTGCAAAGGAATGACATTGCTACGATTATCCTATGATATTGCGAGACCGAGAAAATAACTTGTTGGACTACTTCTGCTCAAATATTTAACAAGGCTACGGATGTGAATTTTTACAAATACATAGTCTGCACTACAAACACTCTCGCAACATTCTCCTCCCCGTAAAATGAAGCTTTGTGGTGGAGGATTTCTCTACTGAAATCAATGCTTTGTCAGTGGCGCAGCAACAAAGGATGCTTTGCATGTCTAATTCCCTTAATGAATATAGAACACTTTTCTATTCTAATTACACTAGAAAGTAAAATAAATCACGGGTGGCTAAACTAATTGCAAAGTTATGTTGCATTGAGTCATTCGGTTTGGTGCGGTGCTAAACAAAGAAAACGTGAAAGGTTAATTAGTTTTCCATCTGCTCGGCAGAGACGATGTATGCATTGTAGTGTGTATCTGTCTGTCTGTATATGGATGAACCAGATAAATAAAACATTTGCCCAAGTCCTCCTCATACATACCTGGGATAGTAAAGGAGCGTAGCAAAAAGGAAATTCGCAAATTATTGTGTGTGCAATGTCATTCCCATGCACAATAATAACCCAATCTGGCTGAAAACAGTAGACATGACTGAGATGTGCACAATGGAGAGGCAGTGAGACGGACAGGCAGGAGGGAATGGCAAATCCTGTAAACGTAAGTAACGTAAGAGTTGGAAAGATAAGACGTTGTAGGAGAATGGAAAAGGTAGGCCCATACTTATTAAATATGCCCTTCTCGTTTCGACATCCCATGGACAATGCAGTCAGGCAAAATCCCCCTTAACTTGCTAGATAGACCCTCTCAAATCAGAAATGAGACACGACTTTGAGTCTAAATCCAAATGAGTCTTGTGGCCAATCTTGGCAATCGCACACAACTCTTCTGCTCCTGTGACATTCACTGGGAAGGGAAACTGCAAGCCACTGACAATGCCCATACTATCTAAATAATTCCACTATGCGAGAATATGAAACCAACCCACGTTTCGGTTTGCTACCCCCATCCATCCCAACAAACCGTTTCCTTGCCACACTAATCTAAAAGAAAACATCTCACACTAAAGGACAATCAGCGTTACTCAGTCAAACAGTTTGGGAGGATTACTAAAATTGACTTTTGTAAAATATTTATGCAAACAATGAGTCTTTAGAATTTAGAATATTGTCTATTATTATAATAATTTAGTTCATACGTAGACAAAGTAGACATTTTCTCAAGAATTTATCTAAAGAAATGCAAATTCCTTCCACTTGAGCTGCCATGGTTGCCTTCGGGCACACAATTACCATCATTAACATGTATAGTAGGTAGTTTTCCTATTCATTCCTTGTACAACTATGTACCCACTAGAAAGGAAGACTGTCCCAGATCGCAAAACCTAATTAATTTTTCAAGTAAATACGTATAGAGAAGGGAGGATTTATATAGACGCTACAGTTAGCATTTAACCGTAAGGACCTCTGGACCAGGAAATATTCTAACAGGGTTATATTTTATGTAGAGATAAAAGGTTGGAATCAGGACTTGGGAGCGTTAGAGGGTTGTAGGATTGAAAGCTGTGCTAGAGTACCGGGCAAAGAGGAGGAGGGTAGAGGAATTCCAAGTAAGTAGAACATAAGGATTCTGACCGATATATTGAAGCTATTTTAATATTGGAGTGTAGTGCATATTGAGAAATCCTTCCCTACTTAGTCCCTTTTAGTTGCTTTTCTCGGGACTATTATTTGAAATGCAGTGGCGTAATCGGACAAACAGTGGAGAGGATCATCCATGTGAGACGAAAAAGGTTCCCACCCGAAGGTAGATAAGTAAGTAGGTGGTGCTAGGTAGGGTAGGTACCTTTCTTTGTATAGACAGGGAAAGATGTTGTTGGCTGTAACCGAACCCTATTTCCCTCATGCCCTTTCTTTTCTTGTTTGTCGAGAAATGTAGGTACCTGAATGCCAGTCGACGAAAACACCACCTCGCCAGACTCCAACAGCCAAAACCCATCATGCATCCTAAAAGTCCACGCCATACTTGGATGTCTGGACCGACTGGAATAGATTACCACGGGAAATACGTGAAGAAGCACAAAGAAAATACCTTCCTACCTACATCCCATGAAATGGTCTTACAAATGCGTGAGTAGAAATTATTTATCTTTTCCTCTCCGAATAAATATCTCCTCATCTCTATTGTGTTTCATTATTTTATTCTCCAGGCTACTCCGAACAAGGAGCTCCAATTTGTTACTTTGCTCCCTATCATCACAACAGCCATTCCATCATGGCCACCAAAATATTTCTTATCGACTATGCATTGCCATGCCATTCTCTTTCTTAGATTCATGTTTCCTCAAGAATGGCCACAAGGATTAAATTAAATTGTACACAATTTGGTAGCAATACTGCGATAAATTTATGCAAATTATTAGTCCATCTGTGTTTCGTTTCACAAAAGGCTTTTCTTTTACATTTTTACGGAGCAAAGTAAATTGCAAGAAAAGTCGAGGAAGACAAGTATGAATGAAGATGGACATGTGAATTCTAAATTGTAGGGAGGATTGTTATGTGCCGAGTTAAATTAACTTGATCCTGAATGTCCATATGGAATATCAAATCAGACCCTTTGATCTTTATAGCTAATGTAATTTGAGTACGTACATGGGAAATGGCATTATAAGCCTATGCCTATTTGAGAGGGAATACGGACACGGTTAGAGTATTCCCTAATAATATTGCGCTATACGAAGTTTCAGTAACAATAACAATGGTAGTAGTACATAGCATAACAGACTATGTGGAGAGCTTAATAATAAAGTTCATAGAAGAAGAATATGTAAGTTCCTAGAAGGAAGGGGCATCTAATAATAATAGATTATGCATATCTATATGGTCTATATGCATGTGTGTGTACAGTACTGAGTAATAGCACGTTTAGCTCGTTTCGTGATGAGATGGTGTGCAAGTGTAAAGCAATAATATTAAGAAAATCCTATATTGTGACTAGTAACCTCATGAAAGGAGTGTTTACTTTGCATTTCTATTGCCATATGTATAGTCCCCACTTAAAAACTCACACTCGTCTGTATACTATGTACCTACCAATAGTGGCTTCTACCTACCTACTGTAATAAGTAACACAACTTGTTACTTAATCTACACTGCATATACGGAGCATAGATAATAAGAATACTACATGGCTGATCTGATAGAAAAACAAGGGAGCCAGGCTACGGAGAGACGTACTTGTTATAAGACAACATCAGCCGCCGCCGGTTCGAAGGAAAAAGAGCGTGACCCTGAAACTATGTAAATGCAAGCAAAAAGCGGGTAGGTAAGTCAAATATGAGCTGATACGAAGCAGGATATGACCACGAAGGATACAGGCCCAGCCATTCTCCACCACCTCGGCTACAGAATAATCTGCGTTTTACTTCACTCTCCGTATTCGTACGAGAAACTATGGAGGTGGCATCCAATGCGACTGAAACACGGAATTTATTTATTAACACACTAAGCCCATGAAACTGAAACAAAGGTATTCCCATGAGAAAAAATTTATACGGCCAGTAAAAAATTATAGGTGAGGTGGGTATGAAACTATTCCGCATTACTTATCACAACCAGGATAAAATACCCAATGGATAACTACATCTACTTATCTATACACTGCCCAATTATAACACTTAATAATAATATTGGTAGCTACCCACATGGAATACAAAATATCCCTCGATTAGGCAATACTTGGTTAACATATTCATCCCTAGCAATTGACATCGTTTTTACTTTAACTTCACTCAAGAATTTAATATTTTTATGTTGGCAAAATATTTTGATTTTAGCAAAATAGGGTAATCATGTCATAAAAATATTGAGGAAAACTAGAGATCCAGTAGCTAATTATCTCATGATAATGACGACAATAAAATCACGACCAACTTGCACTCTCACATTATATTACTCATTATTGTGACACTGGAAAAGCATTGCAAACAAGGAACAATAACGTGGAAAATAAAATATGTGCAAATGCGTGCTAATAAACATGAACCGAAAGAATTAGAATCCACTCCACACACTAAGTAGTATGCTATATCTTTCCTGCATAATTTATGCTCATCAGAGTGGACAAATTTCCCCATTTAAACTATTCAAAGTAGGTAACCACATTTGTACTTGTTTTACTTATCGCCATATTCAAAAATAAATACGTCAACTAGTACATTGCATATAATATGGACGTGAGTAGTCTGTAACTTTGGGTCATACAATAAACATTTGCAATAAATTAGAACCGAAAGCGTCACAGATATACGAAGTTAGACTTTAAATTAAAAGTTAAATCGAGGGAAAATTCCCGTAGGTATTGCTTAATTTTAAATGTGGCGAAAAAGACGTTGAAATGCTCTCCTTTATCTGCATCTTATTTATTTATTTTTCCGTGGTTAACGATAAGAGTTTTTATTTCCCTGTTTCAGCATGCATGGATGGCATTATCTGGCTGTAGGGCATACTAGGGAACAATCAAAGCCCAGAGAACTCTGAGGCTGGCTGATGTCATGCCATAATAAGGAAAATCTACCAGGTTGGTTTTTTGGCTTGACTTTGGTTTGCCCGTTGCACTCTCGCACAGCAAAGGGAATTTCAGTTTAGCTTTTGGTTTGATTGTTACCATTGTAGCATTTTATTTCTTACATGAGACAGAGGGATGGCTGGCTGGAGCTAAGAAAACCTGGTTTCGTTATGCTCCGACTCTTCTGTTGGATGTGCACTGTCATACTCTCGGTTCTTAGATTTCGTCGTTCTGTATACTCCCTGCCTACCATACGACGTAGCAGTATACTCTATTATATTTCTTGGATAAATAATTTCAATGTAGAAGGTAGGTGCCGTGAATTCCCTAACATTTCTCCAGAAAGCTATGAACGGTAAACATGTTATAGTTCTACAAGGCTGACTTCGGTTAGGATCCGATAATACTTGCTTCGTAAATAATACGTGTCGGTGCATATTATACTTATGTTACATATTAAGCGGGTGGTACATATGTATGGTGGTGGTATGCCCAACAATAATGAGGTAGGTAGGTATACCTGTAGTTGGAATATGTAGTATGTAGCATATAGCTGTGCAGGATATCAGTCGACGACTACTTATGTATTTACGTAGCCAGAAAGAGTCTGACGGATGCATGGATGACGGCAAGAAAGGTATATAACAACGTAATCCAAAAGTAAAGGCGAGTGAGTAACTTCAAGGTAATTCTACTTTCGTACATGAGAGGGGAAAACCTGAGGAGGGACGAGTCGAGTCTGCTGGACCCATGATAATAAAAAGACCCGGGAGGCAAAGGTAGACTATCTAATCAAAAGAAGTTTCAAGGGAAATGTAGCAAAGGAAACCATCTCGGCTTTTTTATTAGCTCCGTCTTGCCTCCTTAAACTTGGCATATCCTAGATACAGGGAATAGTAGTGGAAGCAGTAGGTACCTCTAAATGACACACACTTCAGTTAGTACCTACCTTACTTTGCACTTCTTAACAATCCTTATATACACAATTCACGTAGCATAGCATATATATGCAACACTCTTCTGAATGTATTCTAGCACTGCATGTACCTACTTGTACGAAATGGTGAAATAACCCTGATGTGTCTGTAGTAGTCCTGTCCTGGTTTCGTCTGGCTTCGTTGGCTAAATAACGCAACTCTAGCTGACATCCTACATAATAAAAATATATATATTGTATGTAAGAATGGAACATTTTGTCCTCAGAGCCTCGACTCTCCTTCACATTCACACGTAGAATGGTTGGATGATGTAAGTAAGTGGGTATTCTCTCGCAGCTAAGCCTGGACTCCTCCAACTCATTGTCGATCCAATGCCATGTCGTATTCCGCATCACATCGTATGGGAATTTGATTCTACACTCAAGACAAATCTCAAGTCCACTCTCCGCATCGCAAATATCTGACAAAGTTAACTTGTCATTGTGCATGGCTCTAATTCCCATGCATACACAAAAGAGACCTATTTATATCCTTGCAATGTCCTATCCATATACCAATTCTCTTTTTCCCTTATGACTTTGTTGGTGACTATACTTCTGCAGATCGCGTAGGTAAGACGTAAACTACAATTTTGGACACAATGGCCGTGGGCTACATCATCACAGGGCTTATCTTCTCTCTTCGACATGCTATGCTGGTACCGTGCGTATTGCTCAGCACATTTTGGCAAAACTATTCCTTATTATTTACTATTTGCATACATATTCTCCCTCTCTCTTGTTCTACCTCTGTCTCATTCACAACAATCACCAACCATACCATGCGAAGATATGCTTTCCACTTGTTGTTGTGCTCGCCTGTCCAGTCTAATATCAGTAAATAAATATTAGTAAATATTCTAGCCACAAACTATACTTATACTACACAGAGTACCTATTTAAATGTACTATACCAAGTAAAGTACATAGTAGTTCCAGCTATGTTATCCCATTTACCAAGTTATATCAATATGTTGGTATTCCACGGTATTCTATTCCCAGTTAGGTTAGCAAGGCTGACGTTGACGTAGAACGTGAAATGTAAAATAGATTTTGAAATATGTGTGAAGGAGGGAGGAAGGCAACTCCAAGTGATTCCAACGGATTGTTATTATGAAGCAGCAAGGAATAATTCGGCTATATCAAAGGATTCCCCAAATGTTTATACATGTACATGTTGCCTAATGGATCACGTCTATAGATGTAAAAATGTATATGCATATATTTAATGAGGTGTAGAATTTAGCATTATCTATCACGATGCTGAGTACATTCAGCATGATCCTGAACGAACATACTTAGTGCACCATTCATTCTTGTAGCTATAAGAAGTCCTACCTGAACAATAAATAAAATTATGGTGGTGTTAATAGTGTTTTTAATAGTACAGACAAGTAATCATCATGCTACATTGCCGTGATTTTATTCTCTATGTGATAATCTCTGTTTTTATAGGCTTAAAATATTCTTCAGAGGTAAGAGTGTTAGCACTTGCCATTCTTCTACTAAAACTTTAGCCTAGGAATTTATCTGAGCAATGGTGAGCGAAACTGAATTGAATGCGGACGGAGAGAGCAAGGCAAAATAAAATGAAAGGACAGTCGATTAGAAGACCTTGCATTTTTATACATGCTGTTTTATTATATAGCCTCCAATTGAATGTCTTTTTGTACATAGCAATCTTGGGCCCAATTACCACTTGCTTTTCTTACTCTGATGTAGTAAATGCAAGTGAAATGTATCTCTATCTAGCGAAACTACAGACGAAAAAGCAAATTAAATTCACTATTTTACAGACCTAACTATATATGTCGTGTAATTGGTAATACAATCATTTTCAGCCGATGTATGTAGGTTATTATATAATTCTGGCACATAATGTTGTTACAGCAGCCTCATCTTTTTCTGCAGATCATGCTTATTAGGCTGCACAATAGAATTCTGACGAAGAACCAGTAGACGAGGAATGTGTAGATAGAGCTAAGTAAATAAATCTGTCTCATCGTCCTTTCCCTAATTGTTATTTGGGATTCGGTGTGGATGAATCTATCGATCTTTTATAGCTTAGTTTAGTCAGAAAGTTGGAATTAGCCTCGTGTCGTGCTCTGTGTATCATCATCTGTGAATGTTCATTTTGTTCGTGCTCTCGCTCTTAATCGTCAGTGTCATGTCAACCATAGCTATGCTCACTATAATGCAAATGCCTGCCACGAAGTTACTAAAACTTTGTGCAGATTAGAGCTCAGTTAAGTGGACTATTTTATTCTTTTTACACACATAGCAGTCAGTGTGGCACTGTGTGCAGTGAACCTATCCTAGTCATGTAATGCCATACGTAATGTAATGGAGCATATTGAGCAATCTGTTTCATCAATCATAATCGGTTTGAAAAAGAGGCCAAGCCATCCATCCATTCCTGCCATATATACATCCCTAAATAACATACCTAACTAGTATATACATAGAGAAATGGCAAAACTGAACGATATGTGAACTCCTACTATAAGAGCTGAACTGACTCGACTGTGTGAGAGTTTAATAACTATCTCCGTCTATTATCTCAATGCATAGCTTTGTATTTCATTTATTCATTCTGTCTCTTGTGTATTGGTTTGCAGAATTTCAGATGAATATTATATATAAATATTAGTGTAGTACAAGATACTATTCTGCAATGTAGACTGGCTGATTGTAAATCCTATTATAAGTACATACATAGTATAACATTGTGCATCTATGTATGAAATATTACTACATTTATACTTACCTCTAGTAAGTAGAGACTAAAAGTGTAGTTGCAAATTGTAAACATTGAAAATAAATGGGATAGAGACCTAGCATGTCATTCCACTCATCCGATTCACATATTTAATCGGCTTCTTTAGCAAAGAAACATTTCCGAAATTAATTTATTTACTCTTACTACACTCCCTACGATTTACACACTCATATGAACCAGGCCTAACTTTTAGACAAATTTTACGATGCTCACAAAATGTAGTACATGTATCACTAGTAGTTTAAATGCTAGGCAAAGCCAAAGCTTGAGGCTTAGTTTAATAGGGTGTTTGTTCAATGGAACAGTTATGGGGAAAATAAAGTGCTCTGTCAGGCAGCCTCAGTGAAATAAGCAGGATTTGTGCATGTAATCCTAAAGTTGGTTTACTAAGAAGTTCTGCCTTCCCCGGATTTGCATGGCTAGTCACAGCTAACAACTTATTCGAGTTAATCAGACCAAACTAACGGTATCGTTGTTAGTTTTCCTCGTTTCCCTAATCCTGTCTTAGTGCTTTAGAATTCTCAACTTAGAAACTCTAGTGAGGTCAAGTAAGTTTTTTCGATATTTTTGGCAGCCTTAATTATTAGAGAACAGAAATTGGCTAAGCTTGGATTGTTTTTTATTCTTTCCTTATCCTAATAGTAAGTAAATCGTCACAATGAATTTAGTATCGAAAATGATTATGTATACATTTCATGCATGTACAAGGTGATATAGAACACAGCGCAACTAGCCATGCACTAGTGCCCATTATAAATTAACCATTTTCAGTTAATTGAAGCAAGGGAAATAAAATCTCCTACTTGGACTAATATCAAACACTGGACACAGTGTATAAAAACAAGTACTACATTACACAATGCACCAAAACCCTAAAATACCTAAACGAACATGTTGTGTAGGATATTGGCTGATGAATAGAGCTTTATGGATGCATGCAAAATTACATCGGTGAAATTTAGTATTGTTTAAAACTAACAATGTAGTGGAAATAATTTATGGTATGTTGTTTGTATATACTCAATTGTTGGCTTTGCTTGACTTAAGTTAGCAAAACATTATTACTCTTATATGTAATGAGTTTTCAACCTTTTCAATTGACTGACTGGCACGTGTACAGCATCAACGTAGTGCCCATTACTTCTAAAAAATCTCTAGTTCAAACACCACGCAACTTGTTAGCGTTTTGCACTCCAAATTGTCATCCACATGATTTACTAATGATATACCCTTTGCTACATATCATGTCATTTTTATGTTTTTGGAGCTTAAAAAGTATTTTCCGTTATGCGCCCATAATGTATTTGATCAATGATAATATCTCAAGAGAATTGAATGAATAGTATTTCTTATATAAAGGAAAAGACATATATAATACATTTATATTAGTATAAAACTAAATTCAATCTTAGAAAGGTATTCTGTAGGTAACACGAGGATATATATATATTCTTACTGTCAGTCTTGACAATGACATTACATATACATCAATAAACTAAACTGTTTGAAACCTCAATGAGCTAAATTCATTCAATTTTCTCTAGTGGTAAATATTGACTCATTATACAATACAGCTTAGGTGTGAGTTATGATTCTTTAATGTCTTTCTTATAGAGTACTCTACTGAACTGTCTGGAAGCTAAATGTATTCGACTTATGATTAAATAGTATAACGTTAGCATCCTAGAATATCAATTGTTTGCAAAATAATAATAGGCAGAGTCAATCTTCTGCTGCTAAAAGAATATGCTACTTACTGATGGGACAGGTGGTACCTATTACTAATTTTAATACACTGACAACCTTATGCTTATTTAAAGAAAAAATAGCCTTGTTATTAATTTTGTGTCCAAAATTTACGTAACCTGTCATTTGACACATACTGTTTACGGTAACATAATACTAATAGTAACGCGACTAATGGAAGCTATTAAAAGGATACACCGAAACATATTTGTTAATCGTTGCTAATTGAAACCAGAAAGTTTTAGGGCCAAATGTTATTTATAACTCTACATTTAATTTTATTTGCACGTCCCATTAAGCAATGGAGTAGTAATTACTGTAGGTCTTAAACTAGCAAAGCAAACACAACATGCACGCAATTAAACTTTCGTTTAAACGGAAATGTTATCCTAATTGGTTCAACTGGGAATGAAATGAAGCTTATTGAAAAGCCACACTGTTCTGCGATTGCTATACGCATAGGTATTTACTTAAGTAAAAATGTATTGTTACACAATTAGTGCAAAAAAAGAATAGAGCAGTTGCAAAAGTTTTCCGTCATCTGCACTACATATACTACTACGCATTATATGGTATTATATACATACTCATTGCGATGACGATTGAGTATAGAGAGTAGCTAACACAGCAACATGAGCGGGTTGCATCAGAGTGTATGTATATAGACAGTACATGTAATTATGTGTATACATATGTCACGCTTTATAGTACAGTAAGGATAGTGCAGTATAAGTAAATAGGAAGATGTAGGTGAAGACAACTAGGGACGAGTCAGTCAAGGCAACAGAGATATTAGAGGAATTACAAAATAAAACAATACATGTAGGAGAGATGGAGGACGAGCGAGTTCAGTTGATGAATGAAATGAAGAGAGAATGTGCAAAAAATGAGAATGAGTTACGGAAAAACAGTTGTGAGTTATACAGAAGAATAAAAATAATATTACATTGCCTACTACGATGCTCGACAAAGTAACACTACCTTACCTAACTATAGCAGCCAACTCGCGTGTACACTATAATCCTTTCATCCATAAAACAAAATAAATATTATATACACAATTAAGGCAAGTCAAGCCGCTACATCGCCACATGTTACGTCATTCATATGTAATACCAGCAAGAATACTGCACAGTGCCTCCGGCGATTGAAAACCAGACGAAGCCAAAAGATCTAACAAATACTAATAGTGTGGCGTGTAAAGTATTTGTGCCGAGTGAGAGGTTAGAAATGTTGTAAGTCCGGTCCAGAGAAGAAACAAGTTGTGATTGCAAGCTGAGATGAGATGCGAGTCCAGAAAACATCATTTTTCATGAATCATTTACAGACTCAGTGTACTTATCTGACGAATATTATCTGTTCGTAAGTCAAGGTGTGTTGTATTATGTAAGCCTCTGGGCCAGAGCCCACCTCAATTCTCTACACACAAGATCAATTTTCATCTAAATTAAATTCTATCAAAACAACACAACACCTCATCAGTGTCCAAGAAATTATGACGATGACCTCAATCCTCTCTATGCAACCAAACCGATCTCAACTTACAAAATCATCTGTGCTTATGCTACATGTACATAACATTACTTACTACATTCACCGAATACTACCTCTGTCGACTACATTTATTGACACTCTTGCCCTTTTAATCATTTCCAGTTAGTTTTACTAGTTGATAACATCAGGTAATAGTTTTTTAATCAAAAGTGTATGGGGATGGACACGAAGAGTTATGTCAAGACATTTTACAACCTTCTCTACTGCAAGAGCCGTGCATTTAATGTAACACCTACTGTGAATTGTGATAATATATATGGAGCTAAATATTGTAAGGTCATCAAGACGCATGTGTTTGTTTAGATAAGATTGCATTAGGCAGTACACAAAATGCATTAGATCCTTATAGACGCCACTTACTTAGATGTTGCTAGTGTTTGTATTACAGTTGAATCAAAATTTGCGTGCATCACCCAATAAGCCAGTCCATTGGCATCAAAGAGATTTTCATCTGCAATCTCACTTGTTGCATTACACATTTTGGCATGCCTTGAATTGATTAAGAGAAAGGAAGCATCAAACAGCGTGAATCTTAATCTCAATTGCGCAAAACTGAGATGATGTCAGTTCTTTTGGATCGTGATAGCTTACAAACTTATTTCAGAACTGTTCAGGACCCTGTTGACCTCAAGTGAACACCCGAACTCACATGTTGAGTAAACGCTAATAAGTCTTCAGACAGTTGCAGGGAAGATTGTGTGAGCAACGCAAATATCCCTCTCTAAACTATTGAAACATAAATGAGTGCAATTAAGGGGCTCTTTCCCTCGCCAGCATTTCTCCTTCCTCATTACTCATCCACAACCTACATCTTGGATGATAATAATATTATAATGAGTAAGCAAAATGTGAGATGAATTTGCGTGTGTACAGAAAATGTGGGGGCCTTGGTTTGAGATTTTATTTTAACTATTGTGCATGCACACATTAGCATCGTGGTGCATATTGCACTGCTGAAAAGGACATTTAAACGATTTTGTTGCCAGTATATTTGAATAAATAGCTAAATAGTATAACGAGCATTAATTTATGAAGTACATATATAATACGTTCCCATAATGTAAGGATAGTATGTACTTTTTAGCGGAATTTGTCATAAAGTTTTAACAATAGGGATACTAAAACACAATTATAAACTAGTAATAATAATATACTCGGATATTTAAATACTAGGTAGAATGCTTACCACGATTAAACTATCTGAATTGAACTACTGCGAAAAAGTGGTCGAGCCGATCGAGGAGTATAAGAGTAAGCATAGTATAATAATATTATATGAGACTGGCAATGCAAGTGAGATAGAAAAGTTTTCATTAGCCATGTAAGTACTATGGAAGATAATTAACGTACTTGTACCAACCGGGACTACAAGAAGGTGCTTTAATATTATTCCCAATTGCCAACCAAAAATAATATTCCCCAACAACTCCCCAACAAAAAGTTTCTGCAGAAATACGCAGGAAATCTATCCCTGCGAATCAAACCGGCAGTAATCATGCGAAATCGGGGGAAGCAATTCTGCGTATTCAACCCCGCACATATTTTAGGCGAGACGAAACGATTGAAAAATAACAGCAGGATTCGTACGAAATACGCACATTATGTTTGCGTAGTACAACCGGCAGAAAGAATTAGCTAAGTTACTTTGATTAAATTATAACATCTGACAATTACGGCTCTGTCTATGGGCCAAAAATAAACAAAATCATCTGTAAAAAGATAAATCGATGACATTAATTAGCCTAATTTTGAATGTTTTCATTAGTAAAACTTTTATAAATTTTGAATAG
>JABASH010001816.1:0-23608 GCA_019776445.1 Tomocerus maximus | reverse complement strand
TTGTAAGTATATAATAGAACCACTATGAATATTAGCCAACCCCAAATTCACTGAATAAACTTCTGGTAAATAAAATGAAGAGTTAACATTGCATTAGCAACACTATTTCTTTTAGGTTGTATATATCTCGGGTTTTTCATACTTTTAAAAGCTGTGAAGAGCACGATCTGCTGAGAGATCGGCTAACTTAATAGGTATTCTGAAATCCTGACATACAATTATGTTTAATTAATTAGACAGATTGGATGGAAAAGTTTGATAAAGAGGGGATTTCATGCTGCAAGATAAATTCTTAAGCTGACTGACGTAAACACACCAACACAGCACACAATAATCACCCTATATCAGCTGCCTTGATTCTATAGTTAATGCAAATGTACTCACATCGCATTCCATAGCCTAAAACTGCGGAAAGAAGAAAATGAAATGTTTCCTTCCTTCCGTTATGTTTTCTTTAGTGAGCTGTGAGTTTGTGACGGTTTACTTGCTACTGAATTTATGTATGTTGACTGAAGATAGACATTTCTTTGTTGGAAGTGACGTTTTGCATACAGAGGGGGACTTGCTAATAAATTAGCCATTATTGAACTACGGAGGAGCTAACCAACCGTTTTATTTGTATATTTGTTTTTCTTTTTCAAAGATATGGCGAGCGAGCTATTTAGAGTGGTAAAAAGCTGATTGTGTTTCTTTCTTTCCTCCCTTGTTCTCTTTGATAAATTCTCTGTTTGTGCTCCTAACCTTATGTGTGGAATATAAATGATTACTTGAGAAAAAAGAAACAGTGGTAGACAAGCATCCTTATTTTTTAAAACATTTTTACATCGTGGAGTCTGTTTTTGTTTTAAATTATACATATGTTGTGCCACTACATATGTGGCAGACATTCCCTTTACTTATTTACAGGCATTTGAACTGTAGTGTATTGTATTATGAATGTATTTTATTTTGTAATGCATAGCGATGTTCCCAAGTCTAGCTACGTGTATGCATTCATACATGCATATTATTATAATTTTATGTGCTAAAGGGAGACACGCACAAGGATGATACCAAACTATCTCAAATCGCATCTCAAGTGTTCGTAATAGAGTAAGGCTCAAGGGTTACCTCCATAAGTGCATGTTATACTTGGGCATGTCTTATATTTATGTAGTTTTGGCAATGTACAGTACGTATGCATGACAGGTTTCTCGGGTGTCTCTTTTTTCACCGTAAGGGTCTTAGGGGAAATCTCAATCATTCTTCCTGATAGTCAAGGTATATAGTTATAGTTAATATAGTTAATCTCTGCTGATAGTGAAGCCTAACTGTCCCACACACGCCCATCGGATTCAGGGGTTCGTACAGTACATAACCATTCAGTGACAAATACAATATTTCTCTTCATACCCACCGAACAAAGATACTTTGCTATAAATTCCTCTATTAGTAGTATGTTGCAATTTTATTATTTAAGAAATTAAAATGGACATTATTTTTTAATAGATAATATGAATATATATACATTCAGAAAAGGTAATGAGCATTATTGTATTAATTCTGTAAGAACATCTTCTATTGTGTATATAATACGTTCAGAATAGATTTTGGGCAATATTATTATTAGGTTATTGTAACAAATCATTAGATGGGTGATCGAATAGCAGTATAATTTTACAGTATTCAAATAAAAGTCAAAAAGTCAACTAAATAGAAATAGGCTCCACCTATAACTTACGTAAATGTGCACAAACATTTCAAACTTCTTTCTTGGAATGTTCGAAATAAAATACAGCACTCAGAAAACTCAAAAATTTTAAATATAAAAATCGAGTCTATTTTTCATTTGACTCTACTGCATGCTATATTCCTGTGAAAGAGTCTGATGGTTGCATAATGAAATGCGTAGAAATTAGTAGTATTGTGAATTAAAATATACCGCCCTACTACAGTTTGGTTGATATGAGGTTACAATAAGTGTTTTTAATATTTGTTCTGTTGTGTACGGAAGAAAACATATTCCTAACTATTTCTAAGTGAGGTTTATAGCACGTGTTACATTACATGTGTAGGTGAGTTGGTAATTTCGTTTCATGTAGCTAATATATACAGTAAATTGTATGTAGTTACAAGTTAAAGGGGGAAGTCGGAGCAAGCCGTGTAATAAAGATAAGGATAATAGGAACAGTGTAGCCCGGATATCGCCAAGAAATATGGACAAATGAGCCGTATTTGTCAAGTTGTATGGAGGGAAAGCTCTTGAGAATGAGAAAGAAAAAGTTCTATTACGCCTGAGAGTCATATCAGAGGAGTGAATGTATGTACTACACTTACATGACATGAATTATACGGAAGGAAGTACACTTTGAGTTTAAACGACTTCGTTTGTGCCGAACAGTTTTCATAGGGATGGCAATATGTAGTAATTCGAACATAATGCACTTGCATGAAGGTACAAAAGTATAGCAATATAACTTAAGTGGATAATTTACGACCTTATCTAAACTGATTCATTTCTTCTGCTCTAAATACGTACTAGGCCATCAGTTGTTGCAATTACAGATAGTTGTAGTACATAATACGAGAATTGCAATATTATACAAATATTTATTTTCTTTAAGCAACCCAAATACTTTAGTAATATGCGCTCTGAAATGTATATCTGTTGTGCAGATTATTGAGAGTACAGATATCCATGGGGTGGTCAATTTATTGTGAACTGAGAAATATTAGGTTAATAAATTATGCGAAGAATAAACACAAATAGAGATAGATATAATAGAGATTTTAATGTTATTAGATGTAATTTACTTACTTGAGGTCAAGAAAATACCAAACTTGTAGGTGTATTAGGTGTGGTACCTATATACTTATACTTTAGGCGATGGATACTCTAATTCTGTAAGAAAGGTATATGAATTTGGCAATTGTGTAAAGCTGGGTTCGTATTGATAGACAATAGTATTGAATGGCCATTCAATGACAAATATTCCTGTTTATACGCAATTAAATTCTATTACTTTTTTCATTGTTCCGCTGGTATGCTTAATATTGTGCCATATATTGATTTTAGGAATAAAGTTTTCAACATTTTCTGTGTATATAATACGTTCATAATAGATTTTGAGCAATATTATTATTTGGATATCAATAGAAATTATCAGATACATGGGTCCCTAGAGAGTAATAAACATCATATTTTGATAATGTTAACAGTAGGTAGAGTCAAAGGAAAGTGAACTAACTGTAATGAAATTGTATTGAAGGAATTTGTGGGCCTTACATCTATGGTCTGAAGTTTCAGTATTAATGAACACATTAGGCAGTAATATGTTCTTTTCTTTTGGCAATATGTTATATATTTGGTGATGTTGAAAGGAAAAGAACACAAAACACAACAGTGTCATTGAATGTGACCTCTTAGGGTCAGATCTATGAAAAGATCGTATTCAACACAGTAAGATAACTTAATGCATTTAGTATAGAGATTCCCCTCCTCGCCCCTTTGTGAATTACTTACATATTGTCAAACTCTGATTATATCTGTATTACCTATTGGTACCTATATATTATGCAGCATAGGCTAGCTAAAAATCTATATCAGTCCCTACTGGGTAACGTAGAGGTGACTCGCGATAGATAACATGTATAGCTACAAGTTATATTTCCGTGCAACATTATCTCTTTGCATGTATATGCTTGTAAGGCAATATAATAGCGAAGAGAAAGTTTGGTACGGTCCTTATGGCATTTCGTCTCATCTGTCTCTTCCTTCCCTTCGCAGGATTCTGATCTTCTGATCCACACCAAACCAGGAAAGGTAAAGTTTGGCAATAAATGATAAGAGAATGTGAAAATGTGTGGCTGCTGGGTGCGGCTGGCTGATTTGCTAACTTTATATTAGTATTACCTAACTATGCGTTATTTGCTACTGTTTAATAAGTTATCCCAAGGTTTCTGTCTTCTATCTAATTTATGTAACGCAACTTGTCAACTATGGACAAGATACAAACTGCCCGAATCCTCTAGAAGATAAAAGGCTGTATAGCCAGAAAATGTTAAGTATATATAGAGAAGAAGCGTTAAGATGTTATGGAGTCTGAGTTTGAATTAACTTAACGTTAGTAGTGACTGTATCATTAAATATAGGATAGTATACTGCAGACAAGACTAAAGCAGTCACATTTGACAGATTTGGTACCTGCATACATTGTGTTTTAGGTTATAAGGTCGTATAATTATAGACATAGTGTCTTCGTTGAATGTTTATTTATATGTTAGCAACTTAAGTTGCAAGGGAAGCGTATGTGTCTAAGAAGTTTAGTTTGCGAGATGAAATCAAGTTGGTGAAAATTCGGGTGAGTTATGAGAGGGCATCGATGGGGAAAGTAATCTGCGTAGAACTTTGTGTGAAGTGAAGGAATTGGATGGCATAGTCGGAATTTGATGAAAGGCTTGGCTTATTGCAAAAATCACTTGCTTAGCTTTCAGTTGCTTTCGTTGGTTTTTCTCCGATTCAATTGATATGTCCCATTACGACAAAAGTTTCCTTTCATTGGACTGGAAACTTGGCAGGGAAGCCATTACGAGATACATGTTTCTTATGGTTAGTGGGACAAGTAGACCGGACCTTAGAATTTGCCGGCTTTGCAACAAATCATTCTCGCTTGACTGTCTGTTGTATATTATAGAGCAAAAGCAAACCACTTGTACAATTGTGTCGCGACCGCTTTTGTTCTGTTCTCGTCTAACGATTGAAGAATTCTAGGATAGAAAGAATAAAAAAAGATTGCTTTCATCGACTGCAATTGAATTGGAGTAGGTAGCGAAATCAATCAATGGAGTCTCTGAATTTCTGCAAAGACTGTGAATAGGTTTTAGCAAATCTTTGTTTACAATAAATGGTTTTGATTGATATGTGCTTTTTTCTATTTTAGCACTGAGAGATGAATTCCGAGCCTCGCCTCAAAATACATGGGTAGCTCAAGGAGACACAGCGGTATTGGATTGTGAACCTCCTCGTGGGAATCCAGAGCCTAAAGTCTTGTGGAAAAGGAACGGACACCCCATTGATGTGAAAGCGAACGGGTAAATGCATCTCATATTTCATCTTGACTTTCTTGTATCTCCCATCTCCTCCTATATCTCTTGTGATGAATAGAAAACTATTCTATCTTCGTTATTCCATCGGCAGTGCAAGTATTCACATTAATTCCACCTTCACCCATGAGACATATCCAAGGCTTTCTTTAACTTACAAAATCTTTCTCCTCTTTCACACCCAAACCTACCCACAGCTCTACCTGTATTTTTGTACAAGTGCTAATGTATTTTCTTTCGGGAAACCATCGGCAATTCGGCATTGTTTCTCCTTCTATTTAATTCAAGATGTAACAATGTGCTTTTCATTTATTTGCCCGAAGACCTACATCTGTTTAGTAAACCTCAATTTCATCGGAATAGGTATTTACTTATTTTGGAGTAGAAATATTAAAAATTATTGTAGGTTCAGCAGCAATTTAGTATTCTGTAATTGTGTACTGCTTTGATGATGACAATTTATAACTAAGAACACAAAATATTGTTCTACTGTCTACTGAATAGAAACTTCGGACGCATGTCATGTCCTCCTCCTTGGCGATTGTGGACGATACTACAAGTCTTGTCTCTAGTGTAATATCTTGTAAAATTGCCAATGGGAAGGATATGGCGCGCGCCTAGAGTTTATAGCGGGACATATTTCCGTCCATAATGGTATGTAGATAGGAGAAAGCAGTAAATTCTTATTTCATTGCATTGTCTACCTTTATTTGGATGACTGTGTGATAGTAGGTATGATATGTAGCTTTGTTTATTTGCTAGCATTGTGTCTCCAATGTTTCCATTGTACCAACGTGTGTACTTGGTTATTTTCCCTAGCTTATTTAGTTACCCCTTCGGCCTGATTGTTAGTGAGCTGGCTGAATGAACGGAACTGTTTTGTTCTTGTCTCAGGGATTTCAAATGTGCTGAATTGAATGAGGAATCCCTACTGACTCGACTAATTTTCCTCACATGCTCACTCATACCATATCATCATCGTACCATGTACTACTATACCAATCACATGTACACTATGACAGTACTCTTCACTTTACTCTACTACAGGTTTGGGCTACCTTATAGTACTTATCTCTATGTAGTATCTAAGTTTATTAGACATTTATGCCATATAGTATAGTGTAACTACACTGAATGCTCTTATGTCGTATATCTAAGTCCAATTACATGTATGGTCTGTTTTAGTCATTATCTACGCATATGTAGGATGTGGAGGCATAGGGCATAGGAATAGATAGAGGAGGTTCTGCTAAACAAAACAAGACACGTGAAATGGAATGAACTTGGTGAAAGTGAAGCTTACGGAAGCATTTCCTTCCTTCAATTCTCGGTCGGTGAATTGACGCAGCCAAACCAGAGGAGAGCCAACTAAACCGCACTACTGCCTCCTCTACCAAAGAGCATTTTGCATTTATTCTTGCTCATCTATGTAAAAGTACCCTGGACCTCAACGAATACTTATCAACATACATAAAGATCCTACCTATTACATATGCTGTCTACAGCCTCAACTGGACTGGCAGAAGTGTACAGAAGGGACGAGAGCTGGGCGTGGAGTTGAATCAAGAAATTCCACAAAAGGGAATTTACTCGCTACACATTACAATGTATAAAGTACAAACTGCATCACAAATAACGTCCCATTATACACTATCGTATGAACATGCATTGCCCGCTTGGGAAAATATGTCTGTCTGCATACTAAACTTGTAACACGGTGGGTGGAAGCTATATGTGTCACTCAATACCATATAGGTATAGGAAATGTATGCACTGCACTGTGCAGTGCAAGGATATTCAATGATGCCAGCAATAAGCCAAGCCACACAACCAACCCAAATACTATTTCCAACCCAAAATGTCTAGGTTAGAACTTTAGTAGACAGCTAGCTTCTATTGCAATGCAATGTTTACTTTGGAACAATGCCTCCAGGAAATGGAGAGTTGTGGCTTCCAAATGAAAATGCCTACTGTGTCCTTCCAATTTTAGTGCGAATTTGGAAACTATTTTGCTCAAAGCCTATAATTGGTAAAGAGATGTAAAATTTGTTTTAAATTGCTTTGGTTAGATGAGAAATGGCAAATTATTCCATTGCATGTTTTATTTTTGTGTATCTTACATTGTAGTGCAGGTACTACGAACAATGTTAAATAAACTGCATTTTCTGAAATCCCAAATCTAAATAAAAAGCGTACACACGATTTTCTTACCTAATTGGTTCACTAATTTGAGAAAAGGAAGTCACAGAACTTTTATCCATCAGTTGACATTTAACTTTAAATTAATAATTGCCCAGATTTGTTGCTATGTATTGGTGTTGGCGCATAAATTATTATAGTACTAAATCTATTGATACTTGAGCGAGGTGTGTTGTGTTAATCAGTAGAGTAACTATTTATACTTAGTTTCTGTGGCCGAATACAAAATCCAGTATAGACAAGTACTATATTATGGTAGTTGAGTAGTGGTGGAACATAAGAGATATGATTTAAGGTAGATGTACTAGTATTACAACAGTGGAAATACTAAAATAATAATTCGCAATACAATTTTATAGTTAATGTTATGCAAAATTGGCTGAAAGAGCTGACGGCAAATCGAATTGAATTGTTTCCGTTTCCTCTGTCAAATGCAAAAACCCACTTGCTGACTTAGTGTACGTGAGTAAGTTGATAGAAGAGGAAATGCAATAAAACAAACCAAACTTTGTACTGTTACAAACAAAATTTACATTCTGTCTTGCATAGTTGAAGATTGTAGAGAAGTTCACGTAGGTACCTAAATGGTATCTACCATCAGCATGTTATATTGCGTATTCTAAAAGCAGAATTCTTAGGAGAAGTGTTTTTTTGTGTAAGTAGTGCTTACAAGCATTTGGTCCCTGTCCTAGAAAATACTGTGTTCGCATTTTGGACCCTTATTTTAAGCGTACTACTATATGCATGTAAAATATAGCGAAATAGACATTCCTTAAGTAACAACTCTTTTCCCTTTCCTCTTCCGCTGGCAAACATGGACAAGTACGCATATTCCTGGAATACAAATAACCCAAACGAAATGGAAAGACTTGGTTTTTTCTCTCTCTCGAAAACGTGAGTTTGCGGATTACCGCATAGCATGGAGCAAAAAGAATTATGTGATTATGTATTTGTATTGTGATCTTAGGAGAAAGCTAGGAGGTACAGTGATCTATATCGTTATTCTCTATGTTTCTCTTTTATAAAGCGTATTGACCCAATTTCTCCATCCCAAAAGCATCCATATCCATCTGCACAATCCTTACGTGCCTCTCAACTATTAGTATATGTTACTATTGGTGAAATATATCCGTCAAAGTACCCAGACTATAAGGAATCTGCTCTGTAATGAATCTATTTCTTTTTTCGTTTTCTTAGGAGATACCGTATTCTTGGACTGGGAAGTCTTAGTATTTCTCAAGTACGACAACTTGATGAAGGACGATATGTTTGCACTGCCAAGAACATCGTGGGAACTCGACAGTCCAATGTAGCTCTTCTCAGAGTCACAGGTACTATACATCTTTCACATTATATCCACAGTATACATTTTGCCACTTAATAAATATATGGAAGAATATGTACCGGAAGGAAGTATATCGTATAGGGTAACATCAGAGTTATTTTTGTGCAGTATAATTCTAAACAGGCACAAGTTTAACTTTTCCCATGGTAAAAAGATATATTATACTAGAAAGTAATCGATCAGTCAATTGTCTATCGAAATTTCTATTTATTTCAAGTAGACCAATTGCCAATTATATGGTAGTCCAGTGTACATTGTCCCACAGTTTGTATTTTGACTCGAGTTGACTAAGTCGTTAAATGATTTCATTGGTTTAGTGGTTCTAACGTGAGTGGTAGACGATGGACACACGAAAATCAAATTGAATCGAATGGACAAACTGAGAACTGTGCACTTACACTCTACAGACTACAAATGACTATTTATGTGTAAGAGAGAGTATAGAAATAGAAACCAAATAAACGAAACAAGAGTAGACTAACTGGGACGCGCCTGCCACAGCAAGACATTTTCTGTTTGTTTAGCCTTACTTTGGCAGATTGATCGTTTGTTCTCTTGAGCTTTTACTTTGTACTCCATAGCACCTCAATAGAGATATCTATTATATATGGAGAGGTATACAGCAGGATATTGAATTTAAGTATGTACTTGAATTGACTGTGAGAAAATCTATCTATAAATAAAGTACCCGAAATACACACAATCTGTGTTTCAACTGCTCAAATAGAATTACGAACTGTACATTATATACTACTTAACTTATCGTTGCAGTATTACATGGTACAGATTGATTTTTCATCTACATTACGTTATCTTCCCCAAATACTTTATTAATGAATGATAAGAACACAGATCCTATTTTCTTGTAATTGTTTCTTTGTAGGTTTGAAATCCAATTTGCCTAGTAGGTACACATTATTTCAATAATGATGTAACTCGTTTGTTATTATTATTTAAGTTGTTACACTAACCACAATAAGAACCAGTATGCACTTCAATAAGAAGTTATATTTTCTCAAGGTTTTTGTTTCTTTTCTTTTGACATAAATAAGGAGTATACTAGGTGAGTGCATGTATACTTATTAGCTTCCACTTTCCAGCAATTATTTTTTATTGATTCTTTATTTTATTCATTTGTGTCACGATGTATCAATTGATAGCTGTCAGAACACACTTTCAATATGTAGCTTGCATGAGATGACACCTTAATCATAGGTATGTTATGATGTTAAAGTGAGTTTCCCAAAGTTCAGTAACCTTAAACTATATGTCCTCTTGCAAAAGTTGCAGTAGTTGCGAAATAGAATTAATCTCACTCACTTCATCAATACTTAGTCAGGAACTTTGACAAGCACCCTGGAATAATTAGATTGTGTTCGTGCATAATTTATTTTCAAAAATAAAGCCAACTTTTGAGAAAATCATTGCAAATGACAATTTTTAAGTCAGAAAAGTACTAACGGATCTTATGTACTATAAATTCGTTAATTGAAAGAAGCACTATATAGTATTAGTATTCCTAGCAGTTTGGTTTTGTTATGTTGGGCCTTAGATTTGTGGTTTATTTATTTACTATATACCAAAGAGGTCACTGCATTTATTGTATGAATGAAAGATTCTAAAAAGTTTGTCAAGTATTACTGTAATGATGAATTCTTAGATATGAAATAGATATTATAAATAGATATTATAAATAGAAATAGATATTATAAATAGAAAAAAAATATCTATTTTTTATAGATATCGTTTTGCTTCCAATTTCGCAACAAAGGCCAAGTACGTCTTATCCTTTCTGATACTACGATTATGAAATTATGGCAAGGTGCGTTATGCGTTATAGGTTTATACTTAGTGTTTGTATGTGTATAGTATACGAAGGATAGTATTATAATAATCTTGATCAATCAAGGAAGCGGTCAGTCTAGTTGTCAGATTATGTGAACTCCGGTTATTGAATTGCAAGTTAATCTATTATGGAGAAAGGCAGGTTGACTTGAGTGTGTGCGAGAGAAGGAGGGTTCAGTTTCCTTGCTTACCGTTGTGTTGAGAAGCTTTCCCTGATCATTATCTTGAATGTAGTAGGCTGCTTTCTGTCATACGTAAATATTTAAAGAGAAAGTCGCTCTCTAAATAAGACTACCTTACCTACGCACAAATTCATTACTCTACTGCGCCTGGTATCTACAATTATACACCAAATCCTACACTATCCATCAGATACTGTATAGGCAGGCGATATTCGTGATAAAATTAAAATAACCAGATATCAAACTCTGCTATTATACAGGTTTGCAAAATTCAAGAATTTTGACTCTGAGTCCATTTATTTAGTACACAGGATTTACATTTAATTTATAGTAATATAGGCAGATTGTGTGTCCAGGAACTTACTTCTATTGGCAAAGAATCGTAGTTTCTAGTGTTGATAAAATATTTAAATAATATAATGTGCAATATCTGATTACGAGCTAATCTGTATGATAGTATGTTAACTAATAGTTGATGCATTTCTGCGAATAAGTATACAGATTCGGTGCTGGTTATATTGTAGTGCGTACAATTGACAAATGCATGTGTCTCAAAATAGTTTATTTGATGGAGGTGGAAATATTGCAGGGAAGGAAAGTCCAGTTTGTATGTGGTAGAGTGTAAAAAGGAAAGCCAAGGCAAACCTGCGATGGCAAAACAGTTGTAATCAATAAAGAAAGAGGCATACACGGATCTAGAAAAGGATGATGGTGTAGTGTAGTGCTTATGAAATATTCAAAGCTCTGTGTACCTCTACCCATTCGTGTGCAATCAATCACACTCTCTTGATATTCGTTTTCTGATGGTACGAGTGAGTGAGAGAGTCATTTTGGCCATGCAATGTAAAAATAAAACCAAAAGCCAAAGAAATTGAACGAGAAAGCAACACTCAAAATTCTGATTGTATGGTTTACCCTTTACAGTAGTCTTGTTTGTAAATCGAGTATATCTGTATATAGTATGTATTGGCTATAGTATTTACCAATGCAAAATCCTATTAAAAGTAACTAGAAATTAATCAAGAGACCTTTGCAGGTCAATAAGACCAGGTCAGTTCTATCTATTTAGCCATCCCACTTCCAAATGCCTTTTTGAGTTTTCTGGCAATTAAAACTAACAGGGAGGTTTTGTATTACTATGTATTTCTATTGATGGGGAGGATGGGTTGTGCACTTCTTCTATTTATGCATGTATGAGATGAATGATTGATTTTTTACACGGAACGTTTTCATTCTTTTCGTAGTTGGCTCTAGGATTTTATGTATGTATTTATCTGTAATAACATTTCGTGATTCATGAGTTAAACCGTCTTACCTCTCCTACCGTGCGTGTGGCTAGGGAGCTTACGCATGAAAGAAATAAACGCATAAAAGTTGCATAGCGGTTATAGTCGTAGCACCATGCATTACTTATTACTCCACCTGAATACCACAGCTTGATTTTACGCATATTCTGTCAATGTAATATCGTAGGGGGAAGTAAACTTTTAATTATTAATTGCTGGTTTCAATTCATATTTGTACCCGTATCATTATTGCTCACATCAGGTCTCCAACTTCAATCACTGTACGTAGTATGCATACTATATTATCTACTTATACTAGGGACTTCCTAACGAAATTACTTGCCTCTACGAAACACGTAGGTTGAAACAAATCACTTTAATGCGGAAGCTACTAAAACTAAATGAGCTGCAGAAAAATGAATTGCATGAAGGTTAGAGTAGTGAATTGCAACTGCATACAAGAAGAGTCTAAAAATAGAGTGATGCGGCATGCATCAGTAAAAGTAGAATCGGGTGGAGACGGGATTGGCTTGATTGGATGGGAAAAGAAAACTTTTTTATGACGTAGAGCAAAGGAGTGTGAGAAGGGTCACATCGCACCTTGCTACATTCATGTAAGGCGTCTGGTACAATCTGAAGGTGAAGTTCAAGATAAATTGCAGTGCAGTTATACAAGTTGTATTTGTGCAGATACCTCATAGGTATATGGCAGTGGCACAATAAAAAAGGATTAGGTTATTTTGGTGTGTGCATTATATTTGTATGAGATACAAGTAATTGTCTAGACTTGCATTTTACCCAGATAGGCAAGTTTCCTTTTGTAACGTTGATTGTGTAGACTTTTTGCCTCTATCCATACATTTCCGTTTACTTATATAGTACATGTATGTGGGTACATTCCTAAATATATGTTGCATATGTATACGCTAATTCAAGAAATGATATAAGGAAATAATGAAATGTTAGTTCAGATGGGGATAATAAGGTACACGCTACAAACTTGCAAATTGTACTAGCTGTAAAATTTTTATAAAGCATTTACAGGTTAAAGATAGAACAGAACGCAATTGAACTCACTTTGAATTCACAGGTAAAACATGTTTCGGTTGAAAAATAAAATATGGAACGCTATGTTTTGTGGAAACACACAGAAACATGTGTAGTACCCGCGTTCAGCTACATGGTATAAGTGGCAGGTTGTTGATAAGCGGGGAAAGTGCTATTTTAGTATTCAGTACTTATATTGAACTTTTCTTGTTATTTATTGCTTTCCTTTCAAGGACTCTTGAGCTTTGTTTGATATCCTATTCTATTTTATTAAACAGAGCTGTCAATAATCATAAGCATTCCTCTCTCGACACTTTTCCCTACACTTTTTTCAGCCTGACGTGAAAACTCATTCAAAATTTATAGCAATTGATACGCCTTATACACATACAGTATATACAATCATTTGATGTGTACACTGTGCGTAGTACCTAAATACTAAATAATTACTTTACAGGGGAAAGTATGAAATATTTTTCCATTGAGTAGCCTAAATGATGTAGGTAGTAAAATCTCTATATTCCTCCAATAGTTGTTAGCTTTTTCTTGATAATTATATCTTTTTGAGCTGAGAATATAGGTGCAAAAATTATGTATTCATACATAACATGGGAGCGTTTATGAAAAGTGAGTGCTCATTATAATTATATGCACATGCCTATTTGCCACTAAGTAATAAATTGAAAAATGTGAATTTCGTTCAGTATAGTTTAGGTAGGTAGATTTTATTAATGGAACGTATTAGTAAATTGATAGAAGATAGCCAATGCATGGGCACAGGGAATTCATACTATTTATACAATGGTTTTATTGACGCGTAGATTATCTGGCTATCTCACTTTTCGAATTTGCTGGACACCAAGAGAATGCGTGATAATGTGTTGAAATTCCATTACGATATTCTGTTCAAGAAATACTGTATTTCATAGAATCATCATTACCTTTTGGAACGCATTTAATTTTTGACACAGCTGTACATAAGCTGTCATTTGTACTGATAAGGGACACGAGCAATAGAATGGGATTTGCCAAGTAAATAAAAATCGACTTTAGTAGTGCCAAACAAAAATTGTTATTCTGAGTAAACTGTATAGTGTGTGCCTCCCGCAGCTGCGAAGTGTGCGAAGTTGCTCAATATACTTATGTACTGCCCGAGAATAATGTTAAGTAGGGAATAGGTAAAAGTGTGGCATAATTTATTCTTTACTTACTGCTTTATGTGTCCATTGACAGTAAAGTTCCTCTGCTGTGAATACATAAATTGCTGCATGTATAGATATTCACCGATGGTATGGTATGTCATTTGATTTTGTGTTTTTTTGACTTGACAGTTCGCCCCCAGTTCACTATTGTGCCGGCTAACACTTCAGTCCTTCTTGGTAGTGACGTTTCCCTGGCCTGCGTGGCACGTGGCGACCCTCCGCCGGAAATTACATGGAAAAAGCAGAGGGGTACTCTACCCTTGAAAAGGGCCCACTTTGACGAAGAGCGTTTTCTCATCTCAAATGTCTCGGAGCAAGATGCGGGGATTTATACATGTGTGGCTGAAAATAAGGCGGGATCAATTGTCTCGTCTGCTTCTGTCACTGTTCTCGGTGAGTGTGAATTTGAAGCAAATCAAAATAAATACGGATGGGTTGTTGTGTAAGTGCTTAGTTGCTTTCAATTCTTGGGTGCATTCATAATATACTGTTGATACAGATGTGTAGCGTTTATATTCCTTAGGTGCACACTTTACACTCATGGAACACGCCTTTTTCATGTTGGGCAAATTGAAGTGTGTAACCCTTTGAATGCATATCCGATACTTATGCATTGCCACTCCTGTTCTTTAATGTATTTTATCAATCAAAGCTGCATTTGCATACAGTTGTACTGTACAGTATCGTACAGAACAGTTTTTATGTCAATTTTTGAACACTATATACCATCAGTGACAAAATGTATATGTGGGAATGTTTTTGCTGGCATTTGTAAAAGCAATTGAAAGTATTCTGCAAGTCATTTGTACAGCAGCAAGGCATTGAGAAGGCAAATCATAGGAAAAGAAAAGGTTTATTGAGTCGGAACATGAAATTTATAGATAATTACCGCCACGCTATGATACAATGTCACCCATGTTGTATATTATGCAAAGCCTGTAATCATCGAAATGACAAACGTTGGCTGTTTGTGTAATTGATTCTATTCTGATATTTATTTTTACTCTTTCATAATTGCCCAGTAGTTGGCATTTGGTAATGGTGGACAACAAAACGAGAAGCTCTTTATTAAAGTACATGTTCCGTATGTCATGATTGCTTATGATAATTAAATACTGCAGAATTATAGAGCATTAGGGAACACACATTATGAAAAGCAGTATTTTCTAAATGTGTCGGCAGTTATTTTCGTATACAGCTATTACTCTGTATTTTTCTTGGAGTCAATTCGGTTCACTAAACTCCAAGTTAGTTAGCTAGCCATTGTTATATGTAGATCCATTATTGCATTGCAGTAGGTATTGAATGAGAGGGGCATTTATTAGAAGAACGTTAGTGAATTCAATCTCTTTGCCTTGTTGTTGGGCTATTGCTGCTGCAAAACAAAATAAGCTTTCTGTTAGCACAATGCATAATTACAAGAGAAAGAGAAGTGCGATCCGAAAGTAGAGATAATGGCTTGTAAATGTCTATCATTACGACTCGCTTACACAAAAGACTACAATACTCTGCTCCTGACGGACATTAAAAGTGCTTACTTTTCTAACCCTATAATTTCTGACAAATCCACTCACATATCGATTGAGCACTCATTCTTCTTTATTTTTTCATGGTCTTTTCCGCTCATGTTTGTGTGTGGCACTTAAAGCCAAAAGTTCTCTTTTGGTAATTATAAATACTATAAAACAATATCCCTACGAGAGTACTTAAAGATGTAGCCCACATTCATCAGAGTACACTCATTATCAGAATATATACTTAATAATTTTCTTTTTAAATGTCTTTGGTCAAATATACTAAATAAGTATTAATAAGTGTATGAATGTAGGTACGAATTCCCAACAATTATGATTTATCTAAGACTGTAACAAAAATGTGAATAAAAGTTGATATCGGTTTATTTATGTGTACATAATTTATGTTTATATAGCTCTCCCTGCATTTTCTGTTGTGCCTCAAAATGTTGAGATCCAACCGAATACTACAGCGTATTTCGGCTGCGAAGCAACGGGAGATCCGAAGCCTACACTTTTCTGGTCTAAAGAGGGCAGTCACTCTGTCGTCTTTCAAACAAGTGCCATCGACAACGCTCGTGTCACCCCAGAAGGCACTCTTCAGGTACAAATCTAATTATTGGCTCTTGCTCCCTCCTTCATCTCAACTAATACCAAACCAACTCCAGTAAATGCATTCCACACCAAACTGCAGAGACACTAGATGTATGTAGATACAATAAAAGTATAGATATAATATGTACACAGGATTCAATCTACGTCTGATGTCATATACTAAAATTCTGTACATATTTCCTGTGATTAAGAATTATATGCGATACCCCTTGCTTATATTTAGTTGGATCGTGCAATAAAAATATCAATATAGATGTTCATTTATTGGGATGGAAGAGGAGAGTGATGTGATGAGAAAAGTCATCGTTACCGTCACGCTCTAGCTACTTTTCTCACTCTCTTTCATTTGCTCCACTTTTCCTTTTCATTCCCTAGCCCTTACCACTCACTCACCATTTAGCTGCAGATCACACTATACCATCATGTATTTCCACTTAGCAATAAAATACAGATTTATGTGTATATCCCTACATTTCTTCTCTACAGCACACAATGTATGTATCCGCTATTACTATAAGTGTATATGGAAAGAAAAAATGTGAAGTTGTTTAGTTGCTTTACTTTCCAAATGGAAACAGTAGGAAGGGAATGGTGTCTGCAGTTTGGATGTGGAAGCAAAGATGCGTAAGAGTGAAGTTCCCCTCTGACTGTAATTCAATAATAAAGGATGGTGCTAATCTCCCGTGTAATTTTCTAGATTGACAATGTATCTGAGAGAGATGAAGGCTATTATTTCTGTGCAGCTGTTAGCTCGGCTGGTTCTGTGATGAATAGAGTTCATCTCAAGGTACGTAAATACAATGACATCATTTTCTTCACTAAAGTTTTGGATTTTTAGTCATTTATCTTGTATTTATATTGACAAAGGCAGTTTTACTACCTAGAAATGGGAAATACTAAGTACTTAGTATTTCTGTTTAGAAAGAGCAGTGCAACTTGCTGACGTTGCTGATTGCATTTGTTTTTATACACCTGCGAACTAATTGCGTCATTGCGTCTGCAATTTGAAATACTTAGTACTCAACATTTCGGCTGTAAAATAGAAATGTTCAAATGTCCAATGGGATATAAAGTAGTTTAGTATGTCTAACCTTGAAAAGTATAGATCTGAGCTATTATTATCGGTATAAGTTTAAAGAGAGGATTATCAGAGTAAAATTAACTAGATAGTATATAAGTAGGATCATTACGGAGTATTTTGTGCCATTGCTCTGTCGCGTTGTGAGGTAAAGCCGAGAGTAAGCCCCGATAAATGACGTGATAAAAGGATTTCACTGTTTTATTTATAGTAATCACGAATGGTTTTATGGGGTCGTTTAGGATTAGAATTAGCTCTGTTATAAATTTGTATCCCTATATGTGTTTATAGGTATCTTGTTTAAATGCACCTTTGTCAATATAAAGGAGTAAGTTGATTGTTATCCATGTGTTTTCTGATATTTTGAATGTTTTACTATTATTCAGGTAACACCAGTGGAAGACCTTCCCCCACCAATCATAAATGTAGGTCCATCAAATCAAACACGACCCGTGGGGTCTGTGGCTGTTATGCCTTGCATTGCTGATGGGAATCCTCCGCCTGTTATCACGTGGTACAAAAACAGTAATTCATTCATGCTGAACCATCGTATTTTCACAGATGATGCTGGCACCTTGAGAATCAATGGTAAGTCAAGGAGAAATTGCTAATAAAATAAAGTAGTCCATCTAGTTCCTACTCCTCTGGCCATCTAATCTACAAAATAAAGTATCCATCTACCTACATAGAATTGAAGACATTAGATTCGAAAGGCTCCCTGTATATTGCATAGCTATATAGTTAGCCAAAATCCGAAGGCATTCCTGTAAAAGAAAGAATGAATTGACCTACTCTTTCTTGACTCTACTTTCTCTTTTACTCACATCACATTACAGATAGGTAGGTACGTTGACGTTTCGGGCGGTTGAAAAGTAAGGTAGATTGCATAATACATAGCATACCTAAACCTATCTACAAAGTGGCAATCGTGTTTTGTTTCATTTTAGTGTATTTCTCCGGCGCTTTGCTTTTAGTGAAGTTTGCTGCGTTTCTGTAGCGTATTTCCTGGTTATTCTTGCTGTTTCGCACATAAATTGCTAAGGCAAGGCGAGATCTGAGAAAGTTAAGTAGATAAGATCGCCTGAGTCAAGTTGTACCTGAGGGGATTAGCCATTTACAAAGAAAAGCGTGTAAGGCATAGTGAAGGCTGCCGAAGGATACTTGATCTTATATAGCACCAGTCACTTGCCTTGTCTTCGGGTATAAAGAAATAAAATAAAAGTAGACAAGAGAGTGAGGAAAAGTCATGTCAAATAAAATCTTGGCTCGCTACGCTTCGTTGAACTGGACGGTACGAACTATCCTGGTCCCTCTCTGCATTTACGCCCCTACACACACTTCTAGTGTAGCATGGACTAAGTGCCCTATATAAATGTATATTATATTATAAGACACTCTATTTCAACACTACACGTCTTGGCTACCTATTTACGGAGTAGTAGGCAGTTTAGTCAAGTTTCTCACTTGATTCTTTCATCCGAGCTTAGGCAAGTTAACTAAACTTTACCTCAGTGGACTTATTTAGTTAAGGATAGTATGGAAGGTATGCCAATCCAATAGCTAACTTGTAAGTAAGTTACTTACGCTAGATCAAGTTTGTTAGATCAAGCCTCTACTTGGAGAAAGCAGTTCATTTTGCTTAGCTATGTAAAAAGACTCCTTATTACACCAGATGGGACTCATTAGTTTTCAGTGGTCCATCTTTGCCAAAGACAGTTTTGTATTTATTATAGTTAGTGAGTTTTTGACTAGGGAAAGAGTTAAATCGTGTCTTTTTAAGTAACGTTTGATGAGAATATTAGAGAGGATTGTCTGAAGAGGAGTTAAAGCCCTGTGATTCCTGTTAGTGCACCTTTTCCTTTGGGTTTCCTCATTTTCTCTCAATGTTTTACTTAAGCCGTAGTTCTAAGAGGGTTTTAAAAGTTAGAAAGTAAATTCTGAGTTTTATCTCGCAAGGCTTGGCCAACCCAAGTTTTATTGCCGCTTAAATTGCGGTTTTCTTTTGTGGTGGCCAAAGCCAAGCAGACTATAACATGAAAATGTGCTACTGTAACTTTGCAGAAAAGTAAATGCTGACCCATTCTCAGTTTAACTACCGGCAAAGTATGTACTATACACAGTTATTTCTTAGATGAAGAGTGAATGTAATGTGTGCCTATGCAAGACATAAGAGTATCTAGGACATATAAAAGGCGGCCAATATATCACTCTAACAGACAAACTCTAAAGCCCAACTAATCAAGTATTACTAGGAGAGGAAACGAGAAAGCAATTCGGCCAAGTACATACATATAGATGGAGAAACTTTGGTGAAAGCAAATACAAACATAATTTAAGAGGACTCTTCCAGGATGCTTTGTTGATTTCTGTCTCCGCGTCAATATTCGCTTAAGTCTACTAATATTTTAGTATTTGCCAACAAAAGTTATATCTAATTGTCGGGTTAGCACAATCCAAACTCCTAGCTAAATAGCACTTTCACTCACAGTCACCGTTATATTTTGCAAGAGTTGCAATTAATTTCGATAAGATCGTAAATGTATCATTAAGTCTGGATTACTTTCTGATAAAAGTTGCATGGTGAGGACTCGGAATAGCACATCATGCATTTAGATACTATAATAGACGGGAAATAGAAACCAGCCAAAGTCAAATTCCCTCACTTGACTCAAAGTGAGAAAAAATGGCTTACTTTGGTCTACTTCTACTTATACTCTGCTAGGTGGATAGTGTTACATATTTTTGCACGTGCAATGTCAATGTTAACAGCAATGCAGGTTGACGAGAATCTATGTGTTGGGATTTAGGGATTTCATTTCAGCATTCCAAAACCAACACAACACCTAACATCAACATACTACAAAATATACCAGCCAGAGCATATCATAAGTAGTAAATGCGGACTAAACGAGACATCCCGTATATGCGAATGCTTACATACATTTATTTACAGTCAACAACAACGAACACAATAGAATTTCGTTGACTTTGACTTGCATCACTATCGTAGTAGGATCTCTTCACTAATGTCAGCCATGGTAGGAAGGCAGATCACGAAGTGTAAATGTACTCTCTGCATGCTGCAAAATAGTCTTGAACGAGAAAAGGATGTGATGGCATCACAATCACATCAGCATCTCTCTCAACTCATTGTGCACAAGTACAGCAAGATAGAAAAGACTTCCGCCTTCCTTTACTCTCCATTCTATGTGTGTATCATCAGATGATGTCATTGTTATCCTCTAATGCGAATTGTAGGATATATATCCCTAATCTTTAATGCTATGTATTCATTCTACTTTTTTACTTTCTCCGCACTAGACTTACATAGGTACAAGTTACATATAGCTACTTAGATTTTCTACGCTCTGCCTTCGGATACTTTAAAAGATACTTGTAAATTTTAGTCACATCTTTTCCCACTACAGCAAACGATTTCATTTCCCATGCATGCACGACTGTGCTAGAATCTCCTGGATGGATGGCTGGCTTTCTATAGAATCACTCTAAGCTCTGATTATATTTCACTAGCTAACAGTCATATACGATTCTCCATTGCATTCCTTTTATCGATATTCTTATACTACACCAATTGTATTTACTTTTGTTATACTTAACATTGAAAAATACATAACCTATAGCCAGTAGGATCTGATACTCATAACAATGTGCCATAGCCAAAGCAAATGGATCTATGTGTAGTCATATTGCATTTAAACTCCTGCAATTCTTGTAATGCTACGAGCAGTTTTGCTAACATACAAGATCCGAATCCAAAATCAGAATATTTTTTACCATTTCCATCCCTCGGGGAAAATCCAATGAGAGTTTCTACTTGTATCTCTACGATGGATTCCTAGCTAACTGTATAAGTCGTAAATGTTGGAAGATTTCCTCTGTGCTCAATTTCCTATTCAGTGAACGTTTTGGCCTGTTTTTTGGCTTGCAATGCAAATGATTTCAAAATTGATCGTTTTTACCTTATTTGTTGAGATTCAATGCAATATGCATATAAATTACATTGTATTTTGGCAAGAAAAGTGCATTTTAATCAGCAAATTATTTATTTTATTTTATTATTGACAGACCATTATGCTAATAGACGTAATTGACAATATTTGTATATTTGGATTCTGTAATGGATTCAGATCCATTGCTGGTTTATGGTGTATACTGTATACTTCTGACAGACTAATATTATTATTTGAATGAAATTTTTATTTTTATGTGTACTTATTTCAGATTTGACAAAAGAAGACAGTGGTTTATACGAATGCGTGGCATCCTCTCGAAGTGGGAAGTATGTATGGCGAGCGTACTTGCAAGTTGAGAATCCTACGAATCCGAACGTAAATTTTCGTCGTACGGGATTCGACATGGGTAATTCACGTCCGCGATCGCCGATGAAGCCTCACATCGTGAAAGTGGACTCGACCTCTGTCACAATAGCTTGGCACCCGAAATACTTTCAGTTCTTTGAGCCAGAGACAAGTGAAAGTGAGGGAGACTCGAATCGCTTTTTAGTAGAAAGCGATCAGGAGTCAGGTAGAAGAGGCGAGTCGAATCGTAATAGTCATAATGGACAGGAGGGTCGCTCATCTCCTTTTGTGCAGGAGAGTATAAATATCAAGAAAGTGAAAGAGACTAAAAGCTTTTTGGACGAGAGTGACGAGGACGATGAAGATGATGAGGAGGACGAGGACGACGACATAATGTTGGATGATCGGCCAATCCCTTCTCTTCCCGACTGGTCAGACAAAGAAACTCAAAGTGGCTCTGACAATGGAGATGACACTCGGAATGACTTTCGTGAACAAAGTGACACTTTGCCCAATTCTAGACAAAAAGAATGGACAGACTCATCTTTCTTGCGGAATCGTGGCCTGGATCGCCCCAGTTCTTTCCCATTGAATCCATCAACTCCGCACATTTCTTTGCCCCGACCGACTAGACTGCGCCAGCGACGTCAGCAACCCAACTCACAAAAAGACAATCGTAATGAGCAAAAACCCAAGAGTTTCCAAAATGAGGAGCCGATCCTTCCCAGTAATATCTTTGACGCGGATGCTAATGCGGAAAGTGATGAAGTTGGCTTTACTGGCGGATTCGAAGATGAAGATGAATATCGAGAAGAAAAACATAGTTTCGACGATGTCATCGACCAAATCACGAAAGAAGAGAGAGAACGGGAAAATGAAGAATTGGATTTGGAAGAAGAAGGCAATCAAGAGTCTCATACTAGTAATGCCAATGGAAATGGCAATAACAACCTTATTATTCAAAGTACAAAAACTAATTCTAGGATTTCTACGTCTACCAATGCACCACCAACATCTACGAGTACCACTTCAACTTCCGCACGATCTAAGACTACCACCACGACATTCGCTTCAGCCCTAACTAGCCCTAAGGCTTCTTTTGTTAATGAATTCACCAATAGCAATGCTAATGTCATAAATATTAAACATCAACCTAAAGACAATAGTCAACCTCAGTTGACCTACAAGGTCGAGTACTACAGTGCTGAAGAGAGATCTGAATGGCTTCTGGGGGCTACAGATGTCCCCTTAGAAGTTTTTACTTTACAGTATTTGAAACCGAACACAGAATACATTTTCTTTATCAGAAGTGTATCCCAAGAAGGTGTCGTTTCCGCCCCTAGCCCTTTATCCGATAGTGTTACCACATTGTTTTCTGGAAGTAAAAATAGTGACTTAAATCTGGCTAGAGCCAAATTCGGTTCGGGAATCGTCGTTATACTCAAGAAGGCCTTCGCCACTTCATCCGTGTCTATTCGTATCGAGTGGCAGGTAAAATATTATTAATTTTGCATCTTCAGCACATACAATCTATCATTCATAAACATTAGTATTTTTTATATTCAGCTTAAAATCACCAAAGGTATTGCCAATGTACTTTTCAACATTAAGTGCAAACATCCCGATTCTGCATCATTTAGTATCAATGGTCAATATTTACACATTTTAATTTCCTTTGTCTCTGAAAAATTAATTCTAGGGACCGTTTGAGAAAATTGCTATATTAATGCTTTGGAGCAAAGAAAATTAAGAGTCTTAATTTACATTGTCTGTAGTCTATCCACTACTTTCTCTTAGTCATCAAAATTAAAAATTTACGTTTATAAATGATGAGCGATAGAAAATAATGGTATTCATTAAGGCATTCATACTACATTCAGTCTGTAAATAAAGT
>JABASH010001815.1:0-23617 GCA_019776445.1 Tomocerus maximus | reverse complement strand
GTATTCTACCGGGAGGTTTTCTACCGGGAGGTAGTCGGGCAGGGAGGTTTTCTACCCGGGGAGGTTTTCTACCCGGGAGGTATTAGGGTAGAATCCGTTTCCACACTTACTTATGATGGCATTTGTCAAATGGCAATTTCATTACCTTAATCAGAATTAAGGTGCGTGCTCTGCGTCGATGAAATTTGCTAAAGAATGTACGTACCAATATATTGTTATCATTGTTGTACTTGCTCCTGGTTATCTTAGGTTTGAATTTACTTTTATAAACTGCTGAATTTTAGTGTGCTATTGAAAACATTTCCATGCATGAACAGACAAAACACAAAACTGTGCCATAAATGCTAGTCTTGGAATCCTAACAAAATCAAATCCCGTACTCCCCGCTAACCTTAGTCAAAAGTGGCAAATCTGAGGTATTCATGCTCCTGTTTGTAGATATTTATTCAATTTTCGGTCCGTCTCAAATTAGTCCATTATTCTAAATATTGCATAATCAGATCATAGGGATTTTGGGTAGCTTCTACAAATTATAATCACGATTTTTAATTACTGTGGAATTCTATTATTAGCTTGTTATTACAAACTTGTTATAGGTACTCGTAATTTAGCAATTAAAATCATAGTCATAGAGATAATATACATAATTGACTGGCATACTCATTCGATAGGTAAATGTGTTTATGAAAGCAAACTTAAAACGTAAATGGGCATAAACCGGCTTCGGAAATCTTTCTAAATAAATGATCAATATATAATTACGAGCTGTTTGTTGTTATTGCTTATGAAAGGATTATTGCTATTGAGATAGTCGTTCGTGCAGCAGACGATGAATTATCTTTCAGACAATAAATGCTGTTGCTGCTAAATGGGACTCCCTGAATAGAACTGGGAAAAGAATAAAAAACACTAATCTGCCTTATCTACCTACTCGAATATGAATGAGTTTCCGTCCGTATTATTCAAAGAATCACGTCCACTACTAGATAACAAGTGAGCAACACCAAAACAAGCATTTTTTATTTTTGCATATTTAATTTCACGCTTAACTGCTTCTGTAAACAGATTGTGCAGATTGTATACACAAACTCTGGCACCCATTCACGGAGAGGTGTATGTTTGTAGTATTGCATATGGTTAGGAAAAGGGCGATTAAATACTGTTGCCTACATAATGGATGCAATATAGCTTATGCAATCTATATATAACAATTACGTTGTATGGATTTATGCCATTCCAGAAATACCATTTATGAAAACAAGAAGGCAATTAACCTGAAGACTTAACAATTCAGTTACTTAAATATTAAATTAAGTATATAGTAAAGTAATCAGTTTTGGACAGATTTTAAAAATAGTAGATGCATTTTCCCGTCGCATGTTGGCTAATTATAAGCCTAATGCGTAGTAATGAAAGGATTAAACATGAAAACTGGCCTGTCCTTATAGCTAGTTTTATAAAAGCAGTAATCGCAGTGAATAGTGATAAATTAAAGTGTTTCGTCTGAAAAAACTAGGTAGCCAGTTGTGGACGGGCGGGCTATGAATCATTATTCTCCACTGGACCACATCATATCATCATCGAGGAAAATAGTATTGCATTTTTTGCAAGAGATTATGCTATTATGCTTTGATGCTGAGTTGTCCAGCTTCCAAGTTCCACTCTTGGTGAGGACGGATAAAAGAAAATTAATCATGAGATGAGATGAGAGTGATAGGACTAATTGCAAAAGGCGTAGCTAAAGAGCAACGGTGAGAAAAGGTTCTAGTGCACTCACTCGGGACGCTCAGCAGATTTACGATATTCAAATGACGTTTCCACTCTCTGTATACCATTTGAATATTTTGAATAAATAATGAAACTACCCTGTTGGCATTAGAGCAAATTTTATCAAAGAATTACTACAACTACCTGTTATCTACTCGTATGAGTGTAGTAATGTAATGTATGGTTTCCACCTTCCATTATTTTTATGCAAATGATATCCCCTCGCCACACACTATCGCCCGTCTGATTTGTAGTCATATCTCTCCATTCACCACCCCATGTTCAATACCAACACTTGATTTTAATAGGCGGTAAACAGGACAGTAATCTCGTCATTAACTTCAATTGTTTCCCAACGGCAATCGATGAATATTTGTAAAAATGGATTAAAATGTTTTAAAAAATGGATTGAAAATTTTTCAGTTGTTTCATAGCTCATAGAATCCGGAATTGCCAACAATGTTGGTTAAGGCCATTATAATTAAATTATTATTAAAAACCTGTATAGTGGGTTATTTTTCTCATGTTTAGTACATAAAATTTATTTGATCTTACTTAGGCGCTACTTCAAAATATGCATTGAGACTTCTACTTCCCTTTAATAGAGGGCAAAATTTGGGGCAAAAATGACCATCTTTTATACATAGCGTAGGCTTAGCTGTGTAGCAAACAAATGAAACTTGTTTAAATCCTATAAGGATTTTTCAACAAGTTTTCCTCTCTCGATTATGAGCAGATAAAACTTTGGCCACCCTTTTGATGTCAAACCTCGTATCATGAGAATGCTTTTCGAGTATTTAAACAATTTTTCTGTGTTTCATCATTCGTTCTCATATTACAACTACAAACCCGATCAACACAACTCCCGTGATGGAATTTCGGGGTATCAGCACAGTTCACGTGAAGGCAATTGACCTATAGGATTACAAGAGTTTCAAAATAGGCACATACAAATGTGTGCATGTTAAAAGACACGGTGGAAAAAATATGTTAACATGGCTAGGAGAAAACATTGAAGGTTAGCGTGGGTACTTTGTGCTTTTATTCTGTACGCCATTTTTTGTGTCAGGTTTGTTAGATAATAGATCGAATAAAATGAAACATGTTTGAATGCGTTTTGTACAGGTATTTTATCTAAAGTTTGACAACATTAAACATAAATGGCTATATGGCTTTTCACAGAGATCTCCTGCACGATATGGCATGATTGTAGGCATGAAAAAATAGTAAAAAAATTCACATTCGACAGACGTACAACGAAGGTACAGTGATATGTTCAGCAATAATAAATAATAACTGAGTCCAGCAAGTGTGGATCTGGGATTCAGATTCAGCACAATTGAGATTGACCTGAAAATAATTAATAAATATGAACTCCCAGTACTCATATACCCGCGTGTACTAGTACTGATTGAGCAGCGATAATACTGATAAGCGATTATGTACACATGTATTCATGTGTATGTAGTAACTTCTACTTCCTTAAAAATTATCGTCTGTAAAGGGTCACAAAATTAGCGGTCAGACTAAAAGGCCCCATCCTAGAGTGGGGCGCCCCACCCGCTCCCACCCTACAAACCTAACCTATAATTATAATTTAACATAATCTAACTTAAAATTAGAGTGGGGCGGGTGGGGCCTTTTATTCTGGGTGGGGCCATGCACGTGCAGAGATGTAAAGAGCCATGCACGTGCAGAGATAATAATTAACTATTTAGATTTTGAAATATCAGCAGTATTATCGCAATCTGATTGAACTTCTTGTAGTGCTGCACTGCATAATTGCAAATACGTACCAATTCAATACTTGATGATGTATTTTTGTTTACATGCGTTCCAATAACACAGAATTATAATTTCTATTCTCCGCAGTCTCTTATCAAATATTTACTTAATGCTTACGCTGCCGGCGCCGCCGGATAATTAATAATAAGTAGGTACTCGTAGTAGAACGTAAACATGATACTTATTACATATTATTATAACAACAACTAAGGGGCAATCGAGACAATGATGAATAAATAGTAAATCGTATTTCAGGAGACTGTCTGCTCTGTATATTGGTACATGATTTCATATTTTGAGGTTGATTGGGTAGGCATATTCATTGGGGCTAGAAGCCTTTTTGTCACAGTAATTTGTCAGAATTTAGGCAATAATGTTTCTTAAAAATATTTTATGGCAAAATAGCTAAAGTAGAAGAGCAGGAATATTTTGTATAACTTGCATAGTTAAATATATGCAGACAGAGTCCACAAGATATATAAGATTGAGATTGTACAAGGCTATATAATGCATTACGTAATCTGAAGTATGGACTCAATTTTGTTAAATGACAGGTTATGTAAGTTGTAGTTGCTATAAGTGATACAGACTAAGAAAGTTAACATGACATTCGTGACAATGGAATATGGAAGTAAGTAGATGATCTCATCACGTCCGCCATTAAGTAATCATCGAAGTGGCTTGACTCTGGTATTGGGACTTTGGAACTAAAAATAGCTCATTATACCATTGCCCGTATTATGACCGTCGTCTTTTGTTCGACGCCAATTTCCAATTATTTTGGACATCTTGAGTGGCCCTCAGAACTTGGGACACGAGGTTCGTAATAAGAAAGCCCAAGTATATTTAGTCTAAAATCTAAGTGAATCTTAAAATTTAATAACTGGAAATTTAAGAACTAAGAATAGAAATCTTAGTCAGTACTACAAATTATATAGTGTATAATTATATAATGTGGAACTGGGATCCTCAACCGAGAGAAATCGGTTATTCAATCCTAAGTTACGAAAGCTGGAAATATTTCATAAATTTTGTTTGCAGGAGAAATGTGAATTATAAATAACTTTCTTAAAAATAGCAAGACTTTAATTGATACTACTACTAGAAGCCTTTATTTGCATATAGTGTAGGGGAAACGTTCTGCTCTTTGCAAATTCCAATCCATTACCCTAAGCAAAGAACATGCAGCATTACTTCTTATACTTAATTGTGTATCAAGTTGTATTGAAGTGGTAATATTACAGATAGGATATAGCTATGATATGCCTTTTCTACAACAGACAATTCTTAAGGTGTCAACCAAATAGAAGAACAATAACATATTATTGGCACAAAGGGTTCAAAGCAATAGAATAACAATTGCAATGCCTTTACAATTGGATACATGAACACAAAGTAATGAATATTAGTAGTTGAAAGAAAGCCGGCATGTATTTCAATTTACTATAACATGCCAAGCCATCCATACTAGTAAATATACCAGCACGCGTAACAAAGTCAATGAGATGGAAAATACTAGTGCACCACTGAGTCACAGTGATATGGAGCAAAATTCCAGCAAGACGAGAGTTTCTCAAAACTCGCTGATGTTGTCTTTTATGACGACTCCCCAAAGAGTGGGGGTTGAGATTTCTCCAGTTGTGACCATCCTTAAGGTCCTTTAAGGACATGAAGGTTTGAACTCAGTCTTCCTAAGGTTTTTATTCAAAGGGAGTAACAGAATAAGTTACAGACGGAAAGAACTACAACTTGGTTAGATAGGCAGGCAAAAAGTCTGTTCCGACGTTGTACTGCTAACGAGCAACAAGTAGACTAAAAGGAACAAACTTTTCTTCAGAAATGTTTATTGTGCTATTCGTAAGGATTCATCCAAGAGTTTAGCAGGCTAGAGATATAGGGTCAACTGAGTAGCATAACTTTTTCTTAATTATACTCTTCCAATTTACCTTTTAGTTTCATAACGCAGCGATTTCACTTAAAATCCACGGAGGAACTGCATATCAAAAGACACATTTGCCTATATTGTGCATGAACAACACAAACTATTACAGATAATTGGTTTCCTGGAATTGTATAGCGGCGGAAGTTTTCGTGAGGGAATTTGAAGAAAAGCAATTAAAGAAACCTACAACAAATAACGAATTTGATACATAATATTTAGATGCAACCTGTTTCCGTATAATGAATCGTGAGATGCTCAATTTCTAATTCCAGAGTAAAGTAGGCCAAAGGTTGACAAAATACTCTTTTTAAATTATCACAGAAATCCCCTATTTTTGTCTTTTGCTAAAAACGTGAAAATAGGCGATACACAAGTTCCAGATTATTTGTATACAAAAAAAGATTGGGTCGTAAAATAAATCGACTTCCCAGGCATGCACTTTACTTTTTGCTGGTGTATGCTGTGATTGCTGTGGCCATGGCATGGCACAGTCTATAAGTGAAGTACATCATCGTTTTGGTCTTCTTGACATTCTGAAGTTACGTACAAATTTGGATAACTATATATGTCATAATATATAGCGTACAATGTTTTATATAAAATATCGTATCACCTCGGGCAGACTAAAATTGGATGTACCCGGAAGAAGTGACATGACACTTTGAATTGAATCGTCGTGGGAGATTTGTCACGGCTAAATTTAGTGTCATAAAACTAGAAGATTTTGCTATTGCACTGTCTTGAGTCCGGTTGAATCTTGACTCCAGACAAACTATGGTATTGTGTCAGTGTTTATGTTACTTATGTTTTTGGCAATGTAAACTTTTTATTACTGCAAAGTTGGTTGGTTCACAATAGACATTTGTGACCACAAGCATAATCTTGTACTGCTCGGAACTTCTCTCGGAACTGAACTGTTGGTAGTGGTTTGCAGAGATGTTTGTCGTATAGCTTTGCAATTTAGTATTAATTATTAAATAAAAGGCTGAATTATATCGCTAATTATGGACATGCCCTGAGGAATGATATATGTTCAACTTAGGAAAAAATTGTATATAGGTTATAGCTAGCATTGTATACAATAGCATTCGTTTGCATATCTGACCATCGGCAATCAAGGCTGTGTGAATTTTGAAAATATTAATAACCCCTACACGTTTTTATTTCTATGGGTCCTTAAAATGACTTTTAGTAGGTACACATACAAGTAGTGTGAATTGAGAATTTGGGATAGGAGAAATGCGTGTATTTACCCAAAGGTAATAGATTTTACTTGTGCAGACTGACTTTACGGGAATTGGTACTTTTGTAGGAATTCTGTAGTTTTCAATTCCAGGTATTGTATTGCATAACTTTTCTTGCTTTTACGACTTCTGAACGACAAGATATAGCTGTGGCAAGGGTTTTCTTCTGTCTGAGTTGGTCTATAGCCGAGCTGAGAGCCAAGACGCCGTTTTGCTGTATACATATCCCATTATTGCAGTTCGTTCTTTCGCTTCGTCGTGTAAGCAATTTGTCTTATTAGTGTTTTTATGTGTGAGATTTGACGTTTGAGAGAGAGAAGCGAAGTCTTTTCTTGTTCTGTTGTAGTCATGGCTGGTTGCTTAGTTGAGATTTCTGTGCATCGGGAGCTAGGAGGCTGAATACAATACATAATAATAATGTCTCCCTGTGCAGCTCTTTTGAAATTATTATTATATTCTATATTATTACGTACACCACACCGTATGTTCCATAATGGTGATTGGTTTTAGAGAAACGTGTGAGTCACACTTTTCACAAAAACCAATCACTGTGTGACAATGTACATTTAATTGTTAGTTCAATATTCTTTATTAGATTTTATATATATTAGATAAGTGCGTTTGGGCAAGCCATCCAAACATACATACATTGTGGGTAATTATTGCAACCTATCTCTCAAACTTCAGAAATATATTCATATTATTACCGGAGACCGAAAAGATACAGGTAGGATAAATCATATTTTTATTTTTCAGCTCTTAGACCTGCCACTTCAGATGTCAATTTCCGTGACCTAAGGATTCTAAGTATAAATCGTTTTTAGGTCATACGGATATAATTCTTATTTCGACTTTTACGTCCTAAAACAGTTATATTTCACTTTATAAGGCCCTAAAAGGCATATTTGACGATTATTGGCAAAAAATGTTTTTGTTTTCCTGCTCTTAACGGCAAAAGTTTCACAAAATTTTGAAAAATTCCACACTTTTGGACAAGTCATATTTTTGCCTTTTTAACTCATATTTTGGGTTTTTAGATCATATTTCAGGTCATATTTGGTCAATTTTAAAGTCATACCGACCTACATATTTGGCAGTTTTTTAGGTCCTACCTTTGCGGTCTCTGATTATTACTGTACGCCGCACAGTATGCTCCATAATGGTGATTGGTTTGTGTGTGTGATAATGTGGATTTAATATTGTTAGTTCTATACGCTATTATCAATAAATTAACATTAATATCCAGTGAAATGAGATTAGATTAATTTTGTGTGGGCCTGCCCACTTGGATTTTCTGATTTAGTGATCGCTGAGGTTGGGTTACTGCCTTGTATTCTATAGCAGTAGAAGATTCTGATGTGGAAGGGAGAAGAGTTGAGAGAAGGACACCAATAGCAATTGCAGAACAACAGCCGCAATGTGGCAGTTGGTCGCTGACATCTTTTTCTATCGCTACCGCTTGTTGCTGTCACCTACCAACATTCTTTAATGGAGTGGATGATTGCTATGTGTAGAGAGATAATTGTAACAAGCCTTGGAAATAACTATAAGACAAAATTAATAGCCATTCATTATCACTCAATTATCTAATCTATAAGATAAGCATTTAATATTGCGAAATTCCTTATTTAGTTATAAGCCTATACATTATTGATGATATTTAGGCATCTAAGGCACTGTACTATTATTATCCAGGTATGCATAATCTTGTAGCCTTGTAGTATAAGGATTACCATAATAACCCAACCATCTACATACAGTAATTATTAAGATATGTAGGTACCAAAAATGCATGCAATTTCATCCCTTCCTTTCTGCAGATATTTGTTGTCTGCTCTTATATTCATCCCAATAGTGCCAATATATGGTTAATTGAAAAATGAAGAGCATCTAATAATTATGGCTCCTTAAAAGGAGAATGGGTATCCCAAGATAACAATAATCCCAAGCGATGGTTATATGCATTATGATGATTTTGAATTATGAAGAAACGGTAGTTTGCTTAGTTTGGATCATGTCAGAGCAGGTGGAAAGTGACAGGGGAATGGGCGATAAGTGGCATTGGGAATTGGATGCATAGTGACAGCAAGTAAATCTTGGGAGAAGACAACCTGTTGTCCACAGCTAAGGATGTCTTATTTCATTTTAGTGAGGGTATTGGGAATGTCTGGTAGGCATAGTGGATGGGATGTGGTTTGAAGAGCGCAGGTTGGTTGGAGATTACAATAAAAAGTGTATATGTAATAGAAAAGAAAGTGACGATTGACGACAGAAAGAGCGTCTGGTCCCTCCGCCGTTGTTGTTCGAGGTCTAAGTGAGTTTGGAAAGTGTTGTACTATGGTGTAGTTATGCAGTGCTGGTTGGTGACGATGGGAGGGAGGCAGAGTTGTGCAGAGTCGTGAGTTGGTGAGTTGGTTGGAGAAGAAGCTCGCTTGGTTCTGGAGTTTCAGTCGGTTGTCTCATCTCATCCTGTCAGTCTGCGTCTCTCTCTCAATATCTCCGTGGCTGTTGACGACGACGAGCTGGTTGAGTTGACTTGTAGAGTTGTTGGAGCTGGTTGGAGTCGGTGGAGCTGGATACTTAGTGGTTGAGATATTTCTCCAGTGAGTCCTGTCTGTCTGTGTATGTGTGAGTGTGTGAGTGTGTGTGAGTGTGTGAGTCTGGAGATCTGCACTACTGACTCACATCATCACCACCCATCATCAGAGAGATACGAACAATCGTGGGATCCTGTGACTGTGGTGGGTTAGTTTAGTCTAGTTGGTCCGTGGTGGCTGTGCTCTGGTCCTGTGGCTCCCTCGAATCATTCCAACTCATGTCAACTCGACTGGACTGGACATCTGTCACACCATTATTATTGCTCTAGTTATCAACCCTCAGAGCACCACTCAGCCTAGATCGATAATATTTATTCTGAATTGCAATTGTCATTCATAACTAGGCTCATTCCTCCTGTGACTTTACATTTGTGAATTCTCTGTGAATAAACCATTGACATGGAGCTTCCCGTCGACCAGCCGCAAGGAAGCAGCAATTTAGAGGACCCCGAAGAAGCCCCGGGCCCGCTCCAGCGACTCTTGTAAGCCTTTTTCATACACTCACCCTTCACCCTCCCGCCCATTTTCACCTCCGATGGACACCTTACCACCCTCCTCCCTCTCCCACTTCCCAATTACAACTACATATCCTAATATACACACTGCCACCACTAACTAACCCCAGCCCCTTATATTCTCTAACTATAACTGCCCCAATTCTGTCTGCTGCTCACTCAATATAATATTTATTCACACGCTCCTCTAGTGCCTCGTCTTTAATTGACCATTCTCACCAGTTGACACTTTTTATGCTTTCTCACTCTAGTAATTACAGTATACACTTTTTCTAGAATTCGCTATCCCAAAAATTTATAGACTTCCCAATTTTTCATTTCCTCCTCTCTGCATACTTTAATGAATTTTACGAGAAATCAGTCAATATCCACCTCACTTCATCTACAAAAGAAAACTTTTCTTTGCCCCTCACACTTTTGTTATTGTCATCAACGCTTGATGTTGACTCTGACTTCTTTTACAAAGTGACAGCAATATTATTCCCTTTAATCACTTCCCTTCCGGCTTCAGTGTCTCTATTTATGGCATCACGATTATCTGATCATATATTCTGCATGACATTTTAGTAAATCTAAACAATATCCAGCAAAAGATTTTTTAGAACATTTATTACAAAATATAAGTGAAAAAAGCACAAAATATAAAAATAAAACCCATGTATGTGTACATATTAAAGTGTGTTTGTTGGAAAACATACATTTCAATAATTGTACAGTTGTTCTGAGATTTTGCAAATAACAATCATATCTTTCAAGTTGAGAATAATCTAAATAAATAAAGTAGTCGGATAAACTGTATATTGCAGGCAATTACTACATCAATGGGAATCTGAATTCATGTTGACGTTGTGATATAATTAATATTCGGTATATCTGGAGTGGTACGAGCATGAACTGTTAATTTCGTTTCGAGTTTTCTCTACATTTCTCTTTCTTCCGCTCTCCTTCTCTGAGACTTCTAATTTTACTTATTGTTAGCATTGTGTTTCCTTTCGTTTCATCCATTGCAAATATACTTAGGCAGTTCTTAGCCATGTACATATAAACTTGCATACAAATATCACCAAAGCATAATATTATGTTGACACGAGCACCAAGATATGGAACGCCATATCATATTGAACCTTATCTTACACTAAAGTAAACTATCTAATACAGACAATACCCAAAAATATCATCGTGCCTTTAACTGAGACCAACTTTTAGCAAAGGTTTTGGATTGGTGTTCATATGACTAGAAAGGTATGGGATTGGTCAGCCGAACCCAATGGGAGGAGCAGCACGCAACACATTTGTGGGAAACTTATATACAAGTAACATGGAAAATGTGGTCTATGAACTTTCATTAGTGACACTGAGATCCATTACAAAGTGAATATTTGTACTTCCGTTGACAGCGAATTTTTATTATCTTTAGCCCAGAAAATTTTAGCGTATTTACAAAGTACATTTACTCTGTCTAGATGATAAACTGACAGAATAAATACACAGAATGCATTAATGCACATGGGTCCATATAAAGTAGTGACTTATCGATCACCGCATATTGGGAATCAAAAAAGCTATAGTCCAAGTGAGAAACAGCCAGAAACGGCCAGTAATATTAAAATTTAAAATATTCCCAAAAATTATGGCTCAAGATATAAAAAGGAAATTCGGTTGAGTTTTTAGAAAATGAATTGGCGTTGTTTGCAACGTGACTTTACATGATGTTCTTGCTCCGGTTGTTGAAAGGATTATATGATAGTCATTAGAGAGTGTTTAATTTAGGGATATAGGTAGTTTGAATTGATTTGGATAAGTGCGAGGCGTGTACTGATGTAGGAGTAGGAAGTTATATAAACAGACATGAATATATCTGTAGGTAGATGTAGAAAAGTATTGGCTGTCTAAGTATAAGATGTAGTGAAATGTGACATAATAGTTATTAGTAGTTGTACGAGCGGAGATTTGGAGATGCGGAATTAGGGAGTGCGGGAGAAAGTTGTCCGAGTATTGAATGTTGACTTGATTCCGTTGTTCTGGCTCTGGATTTGTCTCCTCTTCTCCAGAACTGCATTCTGTTCACTTTTCTGGAAGCCACTTGTATTTCTATTCTCTGTTCTTGCTCTTCAGACGTCTGCCTGGCATTGTATAGTAAAGTGGAGTTGCTCGGAGCACTCTGAGATGAGGAGCTCATCATCGTCGTATCTCCGGGAACTTCCTCTCCACCTAATAAATGCTTGTTCTTTCTTCCGACTATCAAATAAGACTTTCCTTCCTTCTCGTTGTTAGCTAATGTGCCATCAGAGCACGACTGACTTCCCTGCATGAATTCTTCATCTTCTTCGTTTAGTTAGTTCTTTTGACTCTCAATTCTCGGACTATTACAACTATACTATAACTCACAATTTATACTATCGTAGTCGCTTTTGTTGTCCTCTCTATACTTGAATAACTCAATACTCAAGTAACTCTATACACATAAATACACATTATATAATATGTATTGTACCTACTATATATGATTACTACACTCCGCATGGACTCTCCAACTCTATTCACACAGATTAGCCTCTCTTCTTCTGAAGTTCTATATGCTCGGTTGTTCTCATCTACGTTTCGTCGTGACTCCAACTGAGAATTGAAAGCGTAGTGAAAAGTGGAAAATTGCTTTTGATCATTATTCCAGCTACCTGAATATTATTAGCAACTACTAACGTCGTGTTTACTACAACCGTAGGACATCTTCTTCACCCGACTTTCATCAAAGTACAAACCTCCAAAAAGGAAGCCAGGCCAAACACAAAATCTGTACATCCATAAGATATATGTATGTATGTGGATTATATATGGTCCTTCTGTAAATTCTAAATCAACTGTGACAATAGACTAAGTACAAGGACTAGTAGTCGCAAAATGAATAAAGTACACAGGGAGACAGCTCCGCTGATTATGAGAATCCAAATGAATCAAAGGAAGCAGTCTAATATTTAATGCCTGTATAGCTACTCAAATATTATACCTACCTCAGAGGTACAAATGTTGGTTTAGAACTTATTATTTCTGCATACTACAGGGACTAGTTAGAATTATGTATTCTCTTTCTGCCAAGTTATCTTGAGGAAAGACAGAGACAATACAGAGATTCAGTAATCTAGACAGTTTGGGAAGAATGAAGCACAAAGCTAGGGTTTCCCATTAAATTAAGCAAAGCAAACGCTACAAAGTAAACGAAACCAAAAACACAAAAGGCGAAAATGATGAAATGTACATATACTTATGCTATTACCTCTGTTCCTATTTCATCAAATAATAAATCTGGAGGACGTGAGAGTTAAGTATAAGTAGGGTAGTAGTATAAGTAGGGTCGACCGGACAAGTAGTAATAAAAGTAAAGATGGCGATGATGGCAAGATAATTAAAGTTTAGATGAAAACTTGCACGTGCTCAGACCCTGTACGAATATATTCATTCCACTACAGTAAACAATATTCAGTATGTTGGAGGCACTCGTTATTATTATTGCATATATAGGTAGCCAAAAGTGGTAGATGTACTAGAGATTTGTATTCATATCTTTTTTATATGTCTATGGATAGATTTACATGATGCATATTATTACTACATTGCTCATTTCACACTTGTTAACTTGAGTCTGAGTTGATTTGCCTTGGTTTGACCTAACTTCCACTTTCGACTGAAGGCAATAAAAGATGTAATAGAGAAGAGAAGAAGATTAGAAAATAAAGTATATGGACAGAGAGCTAATGTGTACTTGTGCAGTGTGTCTGTAAAATGAGCAAACGTTTTGGTAAACGGACTAACATAATTTCATATTGTTATTCTGTATCTCTGTGGAAAATATTCCATAGAAATGATTTAGATAGATTGGGAAAGGTGTGCCCAAAACTAGTGAGCAAGGACGCCCACATTGAGAACGTGAATTTCTAAGGATAATAAAACCCAACCGAAGCAATCTTAATGCCTTCAGCCTGTTTGAGTTAAATGGTGCTCTTGCCTGGAGAGACTGGACTCTCACTGTAATTACGGACAAATAGATAGACAATATTCCACTCGGCTTTCGTCGGTTGTTAATTGAAGTTAGGAAAAAAGTCTTAAGTGAAACTGCAAATTTAATTCTTGCATGTTATACACCTATTATATGTAACGATAATAGGGACCTAGTAGTATTTGAGTTGAGGTGAGCACAAAGTAAACTAAAAACGTTATGTCGCACTACTGCACACTAAGTGTGCATTGTTTTACAATGTGTACATTACAATTTACAATTAGGACTTTGTGGAAAATATACACGTAGACACTAATTAGAGCTTCTTAGCAGTGCAGCATATTAACATGAATTATTAGAGTTTAGTGCGAGAAAGGTTAGAGAACTATTAAAAATTTTAATAGGGTGGTGGATAGCATCGAATGGTCAACGAACCGACGGATGAGTCAAATTAAGATGGGAGTTAATTCAAAAAATAAAAATTGACATAAGACAAGAGTTAATTGGTTGAATAAAGTTAAAATTAGTGGAATCTTGACGGTAACTCTCGTCTGGAAGTTATGAACTGTTATTTACGTATTATAAGCGATAGAATAACCATAAGTGGATTTGTTGATAGTTTGTAATGATGAGTAGATGAAGACTCGCATTTATTCGCAATAATTACACTCGGAATTGAAATGTAGTACGAATAGGATCCATGTAACAGTTTCAATGTCGTTTCAATCGGCTCTTCCTGTGTGGGTGAGTGAGATAGAACCATTTAGTAGGGAGACGCATGGAGGCAGACAAAAAATTTTACTCTCTATATTTTCCGACCGACATCAGTTCAGTCAGAATAATGTAGTTGGAGTGGAATCCCAATAGTTGCCTTTGCATTTTTAATATTTCACATTACAAACTTTGGAAATCATGGGGAACACGGTCATATAATTCATATGTCCAATACAGATAAAGATATCTGTCGATATTTAGTATATGTATGAGCGAGACACAGACAGACAACACACATCTCGTTTTATTGAGTCAAGTTTTGCTTTTAGTCTGCACTTAACTCCAACTTTACGCTAGACTAGCTCGACCACTACTAACCACTACACAGTTCTATTAAATACTATTTGCATTTCCCTGCGCTAGCAAATGGCTGGCAAACTAAGTAAACTATTAATCAAAAAGCAATGTACGCAAAGCAAATGGAAAACGAAAAAACATTAAGCATATCGTAAGTCATATTATACTTCTGAAATATGACGAGACAGAATAATTATTACAATGGTGGATGATACCTCACTCAGGATCTATACATAGGCATAGAATTCTATCAACTACATAAGCACTACTCCATAATATAGTGTATGTGGTGAGCAATATTTAAATAACGATACCCAAATCATATCCAGCTTAGCTTATCTATTATATTACCCTGCGTCGTCGAATCTACTTTTGTTTAGTCAAGAGAATTCTGCATTGTGTCTCTTTGCAATGTCTACACATTTAGCTATTGCTCTAATAAACCACTCTTATTATTTTAATGCATCCCAGAATCTCATTCTGCCATGTCATTCATTTGTAGGAACAAAGATTATTAATCTGAGTCATTGACGCGTTACTTATTAACTTTAAACTTGTAGTCGGAGAACATTATTATCAGCATCGTCTTTCTCGGAAATCCATAATGACGAATCTTTTTAGCTACTGTACATATATCTTATATCTAAAAGATAATTTGAACTTACAAGTATATTCATCTAGCAGCGTGATGCAGAAAATGTTATTTTGTCGGGTTTTTATTGCCAAAGGCTATAAAACAGTAATTGTCCTATATGTATTTGAGTTGAAAATGAGGGTGTCTGCATGGTGTCTATGCACAAGTAGCCATTAAAGTAGTTTCCTGGGATAATGTGTACAGAGTATTTATTTTATGTCTTGAAAGACTCTGTTCGTCATCATTAGACAGAGTTAAGCAGGCTTTTTACTTCTGTCATAATTTCTTAGGTAGTGGCATCCACGAAATTGATTTTGTTTAGTTGTGTGTGTATTGAGCTGCACAAGTCCAAGTGTGTGTGTGTGGAGTGCTTAAATGGTGTCCAGTCCATCTAGTCCATCCAGACACTCATATTTCAGGCAGACTCGGCACTTTAGAGTTTCCAGAGCGAGCCATGCAAGCACTTACTTGTCGTTAACTCCGACGAAAGCATTAGATTCAGTCAGTAGACGTTCAAATTCATTTTATTTCATCTCATGTCTCTCTGACCGAATTTCATCTGTAAAGTAGGTTGAGTGAGTACTGATTGTGAGTGAGTAGTTTCAGTTAAGTTGGGTATTAGTCAATGATTGAGCCTTGTCTTGACGTCTTTCTTTTCTCCAGTTAATTCCATGGCAGCCTCCAAATCCTTTTCCAGTTAGTCACTAAATGTACATTATAAGTACTGCCTCCTATTACTACGTGATTCTGACAGGACCAGATAGATCCCGCCCGACAAAGTACCAGAAGATGATAATCTTAATGGAATTTCATACTCAGCCAGTTGCTTCGCATGACATGACGGGATGTGACATAACTTTCATAATATCTTCTGTCAAATATATATGTACTACTTACATCCCTAGTATCTCTCAATCTAAACTACATCCCTCTCCTACCAAATGCTTTTCTCCTTCATTTACCCCAAAATAGTCTCTAATCACAAAATAAATTACTCCGTTCCCATTTAACAACTTTAACCCTATGTTTTTCAAAATAATCATCATTCTCATTTACATTTACTATAATTCCTTTTTAAGCATTTGCTATCATTTAATTCTTAGTGCCTACATACGTCCATTTTCTATATTATGTAATAAGCTTATTCTATTCTACGAAATAAGTAGCTCTGATGTGGGCTTTGTGTTACTTGGAAAGAGAAAGAAAAGGATTGCGCAAGGAAAGAAATGCTTAATGTGTTCAATGTGACTGTCTCGTCTACTGGAGGAGGATAATTGAAACTACCAATTGTACCTTATCATTTCTGCCTAATTTATAACCTTTTATTCTGATAAGACACAATTGGGCTCCAGTGAGGCATTGGCATGGGCTTTCTTCTTCTTTTTGCGTGCGAGGCTTTGAGAGACATCGAGCTAAAAGCATATATACATATAAGTAGTTATATAAACTATATTATCATACTTATATGGCTCAGAGCTTCTTTGATGACAGAGAAAGTAGATTTATGTAACCCAAACCTTCTGCTATTGTAGATTTTCTCTTTTCCCCCAGTGTGCCATTATAATACCTTGAGGAATCATCATTAACCATTGGCAGCTCTCATTATTAGGAGTTCATCCGCACAAAGTGGCTGCCCACACTCTTCCGATTATTCTTACAAATAGTATCACCGTTACCTAGAAATTGGCATTAGAAATTTAATATCAATGGAAAACAAAATCTACGAAATATTTGTTGCTCAATGTTGGGAATCATCTCAATGCATAAGCAAAGTGGAGAATAATAGAATTATCAAACTAAGTCTTTTGTCAACGGTTTTTTGATGTCAAGCAAAGATGGAAAGAACGGTAATGAGACAGAAAGACTACTTTCCCTAGGTAATTACCTTTGAGTCTTAAGAGCTTTAATTAGTCCTCTTCCAGTCTAGACAACCACCCCCGTTTCTTAAATATTTCATTGAGTTTCGACTGAATGCTTCTGCCATAAACTGTTTGTCAGCCCTGTCAAAGAGTTTATTATTGAATTATACGCAAAACAAAGTTTGACTCCTGTCATAATTATGTTTGCTCTCTTTCTAACCTTGATGTATCTAATAAATATCTATTTGGCAGGTTTTCCTTATTCGGATATATGCCTTAGATGTTCTAAGGGAAAACATTTCCTATTTCTACTATGCGGACATTTATAAACTGTTGTGTATCACTTTCGTTTCTAACGTTCATTTCATTGTTGCATTGTAAACTATGACAACTGCTTTTCATCAAAGCCTAAAAATAATATTCGTTTGTAAGCTTGATTGACGGAAGTCTCAACAGATTAAAGCAACAGGCTCTTATAGCAACAGCAAATAAAACGAAATTCACATTTGCATTCTACTCTTCTGATACAAATATAACACTTCTTCTAATGTTATCTATATAGTATGCTTCCTTCTCCCTTCTCTTCTCCAATGCAGTATTATGCTTAAGTGCCCAGCAATTATTATACATTTGGTCCCTCTTTATCCATATCACTGAGTGACTTATTCATCGTTATTGTTAACATCCGACGAAATGTCAAAATCCAGCTGTGATTTATAACACTGACAAACTTTTTTATTCTGTGAAGCTTTTTGAGTATGAATTTTGTTGAAAAATATTAAAATAATTCAACGGTTGTTCTTGAAATACTATTTGTGATCTGACTACTCAAAAGATACAATTTTAGAGCTATTGACAACCTAAAGGGAGTCAAAAATCTCGTCCATTTGTGTCACTAATCACATGTGTATTTGCTAGTGTTCTTTCCATTCCAACTTAAGTATAGTCAGAGTGTCTGGGAATATTATTTACACAAATCATGGACTTAAAGATTTTCAGAATTAAGTGCTACTTATTTTAAATTGAGTGCTGTTAATATTGTGTTTTTACTCATACGATCATGCTTGATTCTTGACTAGACTAATGCCACTATTTTTATCAATTCATGCATAACATTTCACTGACAATAAAATCATGTTTTTAATATTGCTCATACCTTATTACGTCAAAGAATTGGATCGAGAGATAAATCAAGTATTGTTTAATGCATTAGATTTCCTAGAATAGCAATTTTAAACAGCGCCCACATAAGTTTTTATTTCAAGATCCTCATACTAGATACTTATTGCCTAACTGTAGAATTATTTTATTCATTTTTAAAATAGGGGACTAGCTAAAACTGTGTCTGATATGAAACAGAAACGTAGTCAATAAGTATAGGCATTATACACAGACATTATACATGCATATTGTAAAATCCTGGGTTTTGTTTATGAATAAATATAAGTTATCTTGTACAGATATATTTGCATTAGAATTGTAGATGAATCATATATCATATACTGACGTATAAACTGAACAATGCATGAATAATGGCTCGGTTAGTAAAATCAGATCGAGATACAGTAGAACCGAAACGCTTTTGTTGTGACGTAGGTACAGATTTTCTTGAGCAAAGAAACGATCTTGAGCCACACACGGCCATCCATAGCAATACAAACATCTTTTTGCTCTTACCTTACTATGGTGAGATTTGTGATAAAAGACTCTCAGAGCAGGCTGGCTATTGGTGAAGCTAATGGTCTATCCGGTACAACATTCCTAATTCTTTCCCACATAATTATATGGTAATACACTTACTTGAAGCATTTTTCCACCAAGAAACAACGCCAAGAGAAATGCAAGTCTAACTTCCAAAAATTCATCTCTAGTTTGTACGAAAGCAGGAGAATATTACTGGAGTAAAGAATATTGCCTTAAATGTAATTATGCAATAAATATTAGCAGATTTATATTTTAAAATAATGCAAGCTAATAGCTAATCCACAACTTTTGAATATATTCTGATTCAATAATAAAGAAATAGGGTTCTATATAGTAAATATGGAGTTTGGGAAGTTTCGTCCCGGATAGAATTGTTCTATTAGGAAAGAGTATGCTTTCGAAATTAATAGATGTTTGCAATTCCATTTAAGATCAGTAGTCTGATTCAGAGCAGAGCGCACTCGTGCTTTAGAGTACGTGGAAGATTATTTGTCACTTGACTGACAATGAGAGTAGTTTGAATGCGCCCATTGCTTGTTTTGATGAAAGACATGAATATTATGTGTGTGCAATAAGTTCGTGCAGAAGTACATCGATAAAAACTGACAACTCAATCAACGGACGCTTATTCATGTCGTGTACTACGCAAACATATTCAAGTCTCCTCAACATTAAATATGACAAAAGATGTTCGTAAATAAAGTAGTAGTCATCTAATAACGTTCATAGAAGGTACCCAGGGGCTATATGCGTAGACTACATTAAATAAGCATGGAAAATATATCGAAATTTATATCTGTTGTGACGCTTACAGAGGGTAATTTTTATCCTGCACATACATATTACATACTACACTATCATAAATATACATTTTGAAGAAATAAAGCCCAAAAATTGAACATGGAAATTTAACGTATTATTACGTCAGGCTGAACACACTAAGCGTGTAGAATGGCAACGATTACACAAAATTTGATAAATAATTACAGTCTAGTTACTTATTCTCTCAGATCATATAGTGTTTCTATTTTGAAGCGTGAACCATATAAAAATTCCTGAGATTTTACTACGTATATAGTGCAATCGTAATAGAAAAATTTTGAATGCTCTACGGCTACTGTAACCATTTGAAATTAACTCCGGTCTCCACTTTGTAGCTCTGAGCTAGTCACAGCTCACAGCTCAGTCGCAGCTCAACAATGCTAATACTTATTCTATACAAATACGATAGAGACTTCCAGGCGGTCTTCAATTTTACTTACGCAACAGTTTGCATTCACTCATTTCACTCTCAACAATCCAAAAGGAAGTTTTTGTGGCAGTCGCAATCGTTGAACTGTAGTGTTTTGTGATATTTGTAGGTAGTAGGTGTTTAAATAAGCTTACGTAAATGTTATATGAATAAAATGGGAAGTTTTTGTTGTATCTGTAGATGAAAAATTGTAGATACCAAGATTCATACATAATTTATATATTTAACTCTGCATATAGAAGATATGCTTCCATAGTAGATGAAATTCATATGAGTGGATAGCTGACAGCGACGAAATACTGATGCAAATGGGAGTGAGATTTGAGATTATAACTCCCTGCCACAATGTAAATTATGGCAGGAAGGCCTTTCCACTTTTTCCTGTGCTGATGTGATGTGAATTTGAAGATGCGGTGCCATGTAATTTTTAAATGGAACCTGAGAAGGAGACCATTATGAAAACTAAGCCGAGACGACGGTAAAAACGTCTTAATGGAAATGATTAAAAAACTCTAGTTTTCATTTCTCTAGATTACTTACTCTAAAACTATTTAGCTGGGGACATCAATCTCTCTCCAAACCGCTACTATTTTCTAAATTCCTCTATTACACACTACATTAATCTAAATTCCTCGCAGCGACTTATTCTGTGGAGTAATTTATACGTCTATAATACACCTAAGCACCAAACAATATAATATACAGTAAAACCCGATTCAATTCACCAGGGTGAACTATTGCTTCATCCATGTCGTTTATGCGAAAAACCAGAACTATTAAGAGTGCTAACATATAAATTATTTTTTATAGTGCCTTGTAAACGTTGGTTCACTCCGGGGTGGACTAATACGAGTGGGGTGAAGTGAATTGAGGTTTACGGTAGCTACTTAGTGTACTTAGGTATATATTTTCTAATTGCATGATCACAATTGCCTTTTAGACTGATTTCTTTGACTGTGCACAGAGTTTGGGGATTTCTAAGGATGTACATTTGAAATTGTCGGTAGAATCTTTTAAATATTTGATTCTTGGTCATATTTGGTGAACTTGGTATATGGATACAGATACGTTACACAACATTACGAATTGCGTCTTGAGTGTACAAGTTAGGTTACATTGGTTGACTCACTTTGCCCGTGTGTAGGGTGTAGTAAGAACGTATTATTAGACACATCTCTAGTATTTGCAACTCAATAAATAAATACTCCCTATGCTAAATATAACTAAACAAATTAAGATGTTCCAAGAATAGATGGAAAGTGTGCAGTGCAAAATCGTGTAGTGTGTGTGAGTATTTAGTTGGGATAACGAAGCGAACTTTCATTGTCAGTGAACCACGTTGTTGACTGGTTGATGGAATGACGGCAGTTTATATAGCTAGTCGGTTTACATTGATGTTAAACCCAATTGAATAACTGATAGGCACCTCCAACCACAAATAAACAAACAATGCTCCATTGTCTAATTATTTCAAAAGAAACTTGTCTTGTCTGTCTCAGAATTGTTTAGTTTAGTTGAATTGTCTCACAACTCTCCAGCAATTACATTTAACTCAGTTTTTTACTTTAAAATTATAGAGACCTTACAAATTAGTATTATGGTCTAATCCAGTCTTTAAGGACTACCTACCCAAAAGTTTCCGTGTACAAGATTCACTCCTTCAGGGTGGTCTACATTTACCCCAGCAATTAATGATACTTTACTTATTCACAAAGCATTTATATATTTAATCTAATAATTTTGGTATCAATAGAATATTTACGGCCATAACCAAAGTGCTCTAAAAATAAGTTATGGCAAATAATACTTTCAAAACAGTAACTTGACTATTTTGCCATCAATCCAAATACTTAATCGTCTAATTAAATTAATCGATTCTTGTATATTAGGATTTATTAAGATCATTAATTCATCGTTAGTTTCCTAATACCAGAGTCTTAATACCTACACTTTCATAGGGGTCAGAAGATATTAAGTTACCTCACGCCGTATTAACCTACTGACTCTTTTAGTTTTAGTGCTTAGTATTTATGTAAGTAGAATGTACTATTTATTGCATGGTATTTGACAGTGAGTGAAGAAAAACTTAGAGAGATAAATCTGGTCTTGTAATTATTTAGGCAGGATTCACAGGGCAGAACTGCATAATCAACGGCTAAACGATCCAATATAATCCAAACAAACACTATTTACTTACATCATTCTTGACAGGGTTGACCTAAAAATAAACTTTCTTTAGACTGGCTGTCACTTTACTTTCTTTCTAGATTCTGTCACGTTTGCGTCACACTTGAAGTTAATCCTGACTTTTAAAATTCTGGAGTGGGTTATCTTTTTCTTAGAAGAGTCCTTTGAATAATATGCAAAAATAACGAGACATTTTACTGCATTAACAATACTGTTCAACAACTGTTCAATTCAACAACAGTTTTCTGTATTATATCTCTGTACTATCTTCATGTAGCATCATGAATTCATGAGGAAGGCTCGTGGTGTAAATTCATAGTGTGCAGATGATATAGCGCGCATAAATTACTTAAGATAACATTCCTCGCCAATTTTGTACTGCCAAATTGAATTTGTTGGATTTTTTGTCTGGGTACACAGATGCTTTGCAAATGGGTAATTGGGCTCCTACATAATTTTTTAAGGCTGCATTCATGTACTTTTGTTTGCAAATAATACAAGTAGTTCAGTGCATTCCTCCATTTAAATTGCTTCTTATATTTCTATGCTAATGTACTAATGTCTCGGCTTATTAAGTTACAAATACTTACATATATCGCCGTAATTTGGAGTGACCAGGAACGTAGATCTATAAGATAATTTTTATCAAAGTAGGCTAATAACATTAACAAAAGGCGAACAATGAATAACTTTAGAACGTTTCTTGGACTTCCGACGTCTCAAATAAAACAATTTCCGTACTTTTCGGAGAGAGAGAGCTAAAGCAAAAGTAAAATAAGAGCTCATGGTAAAATTGTAATTATTGAATTCTTTTGCTATTGTACCTGCACTTGATAATTATATATTTCATCAGGTCCAACCGATTCGAAGCAAAAGTTATTAAATAGATATAATAAATCGTAATTAGGGCAGTCAATCATTTTTTCACATGGTATAACATATATAGTTGAAATAATAAATAAAAGATTTAGATGAGTGCATTGCACTCTCTCATTATTTACCCTTTAAATGAAAATACCTTCACAGTTATTGTCGATTGCATATTGCATCATGGAAATACTCTTAATTA
>JABASH010001814.1:0-23636 GCA_019776445.1 Tomocerus maximus | reverse complement strand
ACATTCTATTAATTTGCATTCTGTATTCGAACATTTGTTTTTACACTCTATCTTTTGCCATTCGGTATTCGAACATTTGTTTTTACATTCTATCAAAATGTATTCTATCTAATTTTGCCCTAAAAACATCATTCGAACAAATGATTTTCGATGTTTTAACCTACAACCGTTTTCTCGTGCAAAAACCATTTCCAAGATGATTTCCGCATTCACAAAGTTAGTGCAGTCGATCAATCCCACCAAACAGTAAATAAAAGATAAATAATATTGTTCTGTGCTACTTTTTTATTCGCTTATACCAATTTTTACAGTAACCCCCATATTACATGAAAATATGAACTATCAATATTTAATATGCAAACACCAGCTCCATCATTTTAGTACCTATTACTATTACAGGTAGGTAGGTAATAAAAATTATCTGTACATTATTCATATTCAGCCATGCTTAATCACACAAATAATATACAAAAATATCCAAATTTAAAATGTCTTGCTTCCTCAGCTAAAACTTTTTTATCATTTAATTATTAAATAACCAACACTTTTTATTTTCGAACTTTAAAGTGCTATAAAAATTTCATAGAAAAGATTAGAAACTCTAAATTGGACGGTTTTAATACAACAATTTTTTTTTTTAGATTTTGATTTAATTTAAAATCTTGACAGAAGAATTCATAATATGGTAAAATTTACGTGTTGACAATAAAAATATTGATAGTGCATAATAATATGATTACGGGGTAAAATCGAATCAAAAGTTGTAAATGGTTGAGGGTCGATCACGATCACAATCACAATAATGACGTCTGTCTGGTGGTGGGTGGTTGTTTTTTAATTTTAATACTTTATATACGATTTTGAGACATGGGACATACGATTTACTGCCGGAAACATTACGACGCTACACTTTTACACTTACATTACTTTGTTTGAAATCTATTAGAGTCATGCATTTCTTGAATTAGATAAAAATTGCAATAATTGAATGCAGTTCCCTGAAATTTTTCATAAATCGTTTAGGACTTAGTAAAATATTTTATACCTGCCTCTAAAAAATTGAAAATATAAAAAGCTAAATAAACTTAACCTTTGAGACAACAGAAAGGCTAAAAAATTAATTTAAAATTATAAAATATTCAATCCTTAAGAATATTATCTGTAAACCTAATTTTGTGAGGATGATGATGTGCATACTTTTTGTCAATCCCTCAACCGATCTGATTGATGATTGCAAAATAATTTTCTGATTCGATCTTCATAGTATAGCAAACTCTTGTCTAATATAGGTTTCCATGAAAAATGTCGAAGGCTCATTTGTAGTCGCTATTTTGTCTGGTACATCTGTCTAAGTTGGTTATATTGCCATAAATGCCGTAAACACCATATATTATTGTTGTAGTCCGATTTCCTTGTCCAGAGTAATTCACCAAGCATAACATTGTGATTATTTAAAAGGGCAGATATACAGTTTTCTGAGAACAGAACAGAATACACAGGTTGTAGAATATTTCAGTAAAAAATGATCTTCCAGCATTTGCAAGTATGTATCTATGGTAAGGTTTTAGACATAAAAGCTGCTTCGTTTCTTACCGAATACAAGTCGAGTTGTAAATTGTAAGCGTAACGGTATTTTCAAAGCGGCATTAGTTATCATCTCTCTGTCTTTCTCCATAATTCAAATATTTTCCTTTCGATCAGAAATCTTTTAAAACTACATGTAGCCACAACGTTGTTGGAATACCGAGGGAACTGTTATTGTTATTTTTGTATCCAAGATAAGAGGGTTCAATTACGTCACACTCACACAGGACGTCAAGCACTTGTTGATTTATGTACATTTGCAGTGATGTACCTAATTCATTTTGCATACGTAACATACTTATTCCTTTTTAGGACTTTCAAAGCATTTGATCATCTGTAGGCCAGTAATTTGTCCTTTGCACACGAAAAATGTCACATAATGCCATTACGTGTAGTTACACTGTAATGGCATGTAGTTAAAATAGTTTGCTGAGCTTAGTAGAAACATATTTAGGTGATTAGGTGTAGTTACGTGTACGTGATTCATTATATTAAACTCTCATAGAATGCAAAAATAGTTGAACACTCATCAACCCTCTATGCAAAGCCCTCCTATAAACTGATCACTCTCTGCCTTGGACGTCTCATATGACAGTATAGTAATAATATATTACTTACAAATGTGTTCGAAATTCGAAACAACACTAACTAATACATTCCCGACGGTTTCGTTTTTTTGCTGAGGTTTAGATCAGATTTAAATCTAAATTTTGTTTTTGCTTTTCTATAGAGGGTTTTGCACCTTCATGTCTCAAGAGTGGACCTTCTAATCAATCAGAGTGTAGGGTTAGGAGTCTAGAAGTAATCGTATCCCGTGAAACCTGGTTTTACTTATTTATAGGCTGATCATACGATTAAATTGATGGTAAATTGTAATAAATATTAATAGCAAAATTTTATTTGGTACATAAATATGAGTCACGTACAGACTCGTCGATGCATAATTGTATAAGCCTGTCTTGACTTGACTCGATGAGAGTAACGTGTACCCTATAAAGAATTACACGCTAAATAAATATAATAAGTAGCATATAATAAAAACATGAACCTCAAAACAGTTCTTTTGTTTTATTTATTTCGTCCGTATAATTGTTGTAATTCTCTGCTATATGCTCCCATAATCTGCTGAGTGGCAATATAAGTTCAGATACAGATAGTAATAGTTTGCTCATCATTATAATATGACCAAGTAACATATTATTATACAAAGTACTGAGTAGCACGTAAGATAAAGCACTATCAGCAATGTAGCTATAATAAATATACAGATGCATATACATACATGCAGATAGCAAGTAGTTGGGTGAGGAATTAATGTTGCTGTAAATAAAGTGTTGGATTTACTAACTATGCAATGGATATTCTCTTTAGCAGACTATGCGAAAACATGTATTTATAGTTTAAGAGGTACTCTTGTGCAAAATGCATTGTAATAATAGGTGAGAATGCTTTGTAAAATGTTGCTTTAGTACTTATAGTTGATGCATCGCATTTTAGTAGAACTCCTCTGTCCTGTTACAACTTAACCCCGATGATCCAAACATTTTTTGATTCAAACTCCTACATAGTTATTTAAACATGACTAGTACTTTATGATATAAATATTATAACAGCCCTTGAGCTTATAAGCGACACTATTATGCTAAGTGCATCCATTTCCCTCATTGCTCATACATTCCTTGATATTGTTTCGTTATTTGCGTAAGTAGAAATGTAGTTCAGAAGAGTCCCAGTTCCATTTGCATGCCAGAACACATATAATAGGACTTGGTACATAAACATGACACGCACAGCTAAGGAGCTCCTCATCCTCTAGTACCTAGAGCATCCCAGAGTAGTAGAACGACGTAAACGCATCCATCCTTCGATTACGTAACAAAAGATAACACCGCATCAACATCACCGTTCGAAGAGGAAGCGATTGTAGGTGAATGACCAGAGGCAATAGAATTGAAGTTGCTATCATCGCGGTCGCCGAGACTTGCCCAGCTTTGGAACAGACGGGACAGGCTACGGGGGTTAATTGTCTTGGTTTGACTCTTTCTGGTCTGCACTGGGGAATCTGGTTGAACTTACCCAAACAAGAAATCAGAAAATCGCTGAGACCTGTCCGTATTATTTATAATTATATTGCATTATAGAGTATGCGGTTTGCCTGACCAGGGAGAGCTTGGCACTCGTCTGACCAAAATGTGCCTACGTGCTGAGCCAAAGGTTGCTGTGACACTCAGACGTGGGTTTGCATCACTACATCTTTAAGACATTTATGCAGAAGAACATGCTGAAACTTAGCTATGCTCATCCTTTACACTGACTCACTGCCCACCTGAAGTATACAGTTCGACTTGTTGATGAGCTTTGCTAAACATTAATCATCCCATGTGTTCCGAGTCTGCTCATTTACTGCATTGAACTAGCATTACATACCTGGGAGTCGTCGTGTCTTAGAGCTTTGATGTTCTGTCTACTACAGTCGTGTCTTCGTGGAGCATTGAGAAAGGTTGTTGCAGGATTAGTGCTCAAGGGAGGAATTCTTTCAATTGTCGTGTCTCTCTGCCAATTAGACGCATTGGATTTCTCCGGTGCCAATTTACATCTTAACGGAGGTCATTTCCAGTCCAAATGACTTTTTCTCGTATAATTTGGCTATTTCCTCTCCTTCCGTTCGTTTTCGGGGGAGTTGGAAACGCCGGGGAGAATGAGATTTTCTCATCGACGACTGAGCTTAAGAAGTTATATCGCTATGAGTCTGAAGTGGTTCTTAAGCTTGAGGAGTATGCTGTAGTCCTTGAAAAAGATCTCCAAGTTATCAAAAAGTGAGCCGATCTTTTGTATCTTATTAGAGAAATAACGATTTCATTTCTTCTCCAGAACTTAATCTACTTCCGGCAATCTCCTCTTAGTCTCGTTAGACTTTAAAATGTTCTATTTTATTATACTTATTTATAACTTGTGACTAGTCATTTCTATTGTGCCTGACTGCATATTCCATTTTGCAGTTGGCATTCCATGAAACACAGTTTAGGTAAAATACGGTTGGAGCCATGTCAGTCACCACAAAATCAGATAAGACTCTAATTTACATGATGAAAGTCAAGTTAAGTTGGGCTCTGACACATTCTGGCTAGACTAAAAGCTATTTCCAAGTAAATAGTAACTATGTTGCAAGTTGCAAATTTTTTATATAATAAATGCTTTATTTTGTACTGAATTTTCTATTCGGTTGAACAAAGTATTACAAATATAGAAATCATATAGTTATGACAAAATGTATTTAATATTTCTATTAGAGATATATCTTAAATGCTTTTAATCGCCAAGGGATTGTTACACTAACTTGTACAATGAATTTTACGTTTCCGCTAGGTATATCGATGATTTTAATCTGGTTCGAACCGAAGGTCAACCCGACAACATTGTGACAAATCCTTTCAATGCTTATCACATCTTAAAAAGAACAGTCGTCGATTGGGAAGATGTTGCAAATGCTATTAAGAATAAATCCAAAGCTGAAGGTAACGAAATCTTATCTGTCTCTCAGTCCCTCCATTATTCTCGGCTGCCAACTTAGAAATTAGTACGATTTGTATAACGAAGCTAATCTTATGAAAGATAATATGTAAAATGGGTCATAGGATGCACAAAAAGTCAAGGGGAAGTCATAAAACGTCCTGTATTATTTCTTTCTTCATGCATAGTAATGTAGATTTATCTTATCTCAGTCATGTACATTCTTGCAAATTTTACATTTTTTCCTGCACAGAATTATATTATACTTAAATAGTATCAAGCAAATCCACCTATTCACTCTTCAAATAATACTTTATCGTCATGTAACATTAAAATATGATTTGCAGAAAAGAGAAATTCGAGTAGACTCGTTGAGTTTTTAAGATTGTACACAATGGCAGTAATAATAAAAAGAATTTATTTTTATGTTGACATTAAGACCTTCTTGGAGAAGTTATCAAGAAAAGTGAATTGCTCCCCACATTCGATGACTTTATTGGCGGTTCTAATGCTCTCGTCCTTCTTCAAGATACCTTTAATTTTTCAATTTCTGACTTCACTCACGGCTCACTAAGCGATGAGACAAATGTTCCACAGAGCCCTTACACTTTGACAGGTAAATAAATGATGCTTTTAATTACTTTGCTAATTCTACACTGCGTATATACATCATGCGTACTATAACTACTTACACATGTTATTGAGAGGCAATATGAGACGTAGTAGGTAGTTCTAATTGTTGTTTTGTATTAAGATTGCTATATAGATTTCGCGTGTAATGCGACGGTTTGTTGTATATTTTGAAAAACTTCAAAAGTGCTCAATATGTCGGGAATAACTGCTACATCTAAAGATGCAATGTCCAATCTTCCTCAGAATAATAGCACTAGAATAACTTGTTGCTATTACAATTTTTAGTATAATGCAGTAAACTGACGTATGGAAAAAATAATTTTTATGATTTTCGTTTTTGCATTTGAAAATTCATATCATGCATTAAGGATTTTAATTGGTAGTTAAATTAATTATGCATTTCTTCAGTTACTTTACGCCATCTAAATTTGTACAGGAGACAAGTAGCTGGCCAACTTCTGTTTAGCAACTTGCATTGCATATGACGCTTACTTTATGTTTTATAACATGGCATGGGATAAATAGAGTGAGACAGAGAGATTAGTGAACCGGCTTTGACTTGACTGTAACTTATATTTAATTGACTTGACATAAATGATGAATTAGTGTATCTAACATTATTTCTGGAATATTGTATACATAGAACGTGGCTTACGTCTGCATATTAGTACTCAAGTGGCAAATCAATTTTCTGATGTTTTTTTCAATAGCTCGAGACTGTTTGTTTTTGGGAAAGGCAGCATTCAATAAGGGACTTTATGATCGAGCAATAGGCTGGCTGGAGACTGCACTTGTGAGAGCTGAGGAAGAAGCCAAAACGGGAAGTGTAACAGCGGGCAGAGAAGAAATTCTTCCGTTCTTAGAAACGACTCGACGTGTGGTAAATATGCTTTCATTTGATTTCAATTGAGATTGATGGATGGAATGGATTTTGCCTTGAGTAGATTGAAACACATTCAGACACTTGCTCGTAAAATATTTATTCGACAGTTTCTTATAATATTAACGTTGCTAATGCATCATATGCATTAAGAAAATAAAATCGAACGGCAACCCCTAACATAAGCTCGCCCAAGTAAAGGGACCGTGTGCACTGTACCAGCCATGACTGTACACAGTTAAAAATTATAGAAGCACTATTTCTGCCATTAGGTTAGGTTGTGTAGAATTTTTTGATTTATTTATCTGCATGATTTATTTAATACCCTAAATTCACCATATGATTGGTTGAATAACATAAAACCAATGATTCATTCCATACCGTCACTTATTCTTTGATTTGATACCATGTGGATTACCTATCAGTTGACGCTGACGCACTGACGCAGTATCATAATATATAAATGTTTATTAGTTGGTTTAGCGTAAAAACAACAATCAATTATTTGATATCTCAAAATATATTAAAACTAAAATAGGTACCCTTAATAATAAAAACAGTCCTATTATCTTTATTACTAGAATGTAATTTTTTGGCAGGGATGATGGTATCAAATATTAGCGAACTTGCAATTACTGTAATTGAGAAAAAGTTAGCTCGTAGTTTCTTGGTAATTATTGAACCAATTTTTCTCATTTTCAATAGGATTCGTGGCCACTGGTCCAAAGGCAACGCTTTTGCCAGGTTTGGTTACCCTTAGCCTCCTTCAATTTCTTTGGGAGAGCTATGTTGAATAAGGACGAACATACTCTGTGAATCTATAAGCTAGTTGTTCTTCGGGCAAGCTAAAACTACGTGTAGATCAAATTCTGATTATATAATTATATTGCCAAATTTAATATCTGATTAATATCAGTAGGATTCCGTAATATTTATTATTTCGTCATTATGTCTAGTACTAAATTATGTTGCTCCATGAATGAAATGATTAATTTTATATGAACAGCATGACGAAGTCCTTGAGAAACGAGGCCCGATAGGAGAATCTTGGCAAACATTTCACAAACCGTTGAATGCCAAACTGGCGTCTAAAAAGAAATATCAAGGTCTGGTACCCTATAAGCCGAAAATTTATCAAGCGATTAATCCTCTAGAAGAAAATGATAATTTCAAACATCTGTGTCGTGAAGAAGATTTACGAGTAAGCGTGGCAGAGCCATGTCATTTTTTGCATTATTTAGCTCAAGACTTTTAATTAAGAACTCTAATAAAATGTCATCTTTTTATTTAGCTATACTATATCATACTTCATTTATTTCATGTGTTTGCTACCTTTACAGGATCCTAAACTAGACTCAGGACTCAAATGTCGGTTCTTGACCAAGCCTAATACAAAATCCGTTATTGGCCCATTCAAAATTGAAGAAAAATCTTTGCAGCCATATATAACTATTTTCCATGACTTCATGAGTGAAAATGAAATGACTTTCTTCAGAAATACAGCCAGCTCCAGACTCAAACGAAGTTTGCATCAAGGAAGAAATGGACACTACGTCGCAACTGATATAAGGACAAGTAAACAGTAAGAAATGGCCGTATTTGTATCATGTAATGTTTGTTCTGGGTTACTATTAGTGGGGGAATCACATAAAAGTATAAATATATTCATTTGTACACACATCATGAATTCACATGCAATTTATGCGTGTAGGTCGGAAAGCAAAATAATATACTTGGGAAATAATTGAACGTTAGATAAACTTTAGCTGTTAAAAATATGTATCTACTGGAAAATTTTCATGAAATGAAAATGTGGTAATGTATTGATGTTTTGGGAAATAGAGCATGGGTAACGATGGAGGATGGACCAATCGTTGGTGAGATCAATAACAGAATAACAGAAGCCACTGGCTTAATAACTTTCCCTGAAAACGAAGCATCAGAATTATTTCAAGTTGCAAACTATGGCATGGCTGGTCGCTACACTCCCCACACAGACTACATTACTGGAAAGGATCACCTTCACAATCCGATGGAGCTAAAGCGAGGAAACCGAATCGCCACATTTATGATTTATGTGCGCATAATTTATTTATGATTGTGAATTTTTGATGGAAAAGTTGCTATACGAGGTTCTATTTGATTTTTGTTCAGCTCCAAAATGTCCACGCTGGAGGGTCCACTGTCTTCCCGTTAATCGGGGTAAGAGTGAAGCCAAGAAAAGGGACGGCTGTATTTTGGTGGAATCTCAATAGAGACGGGACTGGAGATCCACTGACAAGACATGGAGCTTGTCCTGTAGGATATTCTCTTTTTAATTACAATTAATCTTGTGACGACTAGATGCAATTACTATTATATCTGTAATTGTTGATATAATAGTTTTAATAAATAAATGCATAATTGTTTTACAAAAGGTTCTGTACGGTGACAAATGGATTGCAAACAAGTGGGTTCGATCCAATCACCAATTCCTCACAGTTCCTTGTACGAAAGACTTGCCTACGAATCCTGCTGACCATCTCTTCTACTGAGCAAATGAGAAGAAGAAAGCCAAATACTTAGTTTTTGTTGACAAACTCACTTGTGATACTTAATTTTTGAATTATTTCGTCGTGATGCTCTATATTTCTCTTATTGTTGGAATCTAAATAAATATATTAATGTTGATAATGGGAAGAAAACAGTTGTTTCATTGTAAGCATTTCGTTTTTATTACAGCCTTCGTTACATAACAATAAGAAGCTTATTGTATTCATTGACATAAAATTAAATGTTATAACACAGAGCCATATCAGTCCAAACCTGTCCTCCCCCTGATACTTAATATGTAAACAATAATAAGGCAACACAATCATAAATCCATTAAGTGAGCTAATATATTTCCGTTAAGACATTTAACTGTCTTGTTGTTTAATGTGATGTTTATGAGAAAGTGAATGAGACCGACTTTCCATTGACGTAGACTAAAATCTAGCAGTTATATTATGGTATGATCGAACGGACGATGTCAAATATGGAAACAATTTTCTGAATGTGAGCTGAGCATTACAGAATATATATGGAGTCATATTTTAAATTATTAAAATAACATTTACTTATATATTCAATAATAATAATAATAAAGATTATATCATTAGATCATAAAGTTTTGTTAAGACTGACTATTATTCAATAAATTTGCATCTATTCTGCATCTATTTACTTCTACCACTGCTTGTCTACTGTATATAAACATTGGTTTCGTTGCAATGTAAATTACTTAGTCTAAATTACGCTAAAGTACTTTTGAGATAAGTTCTTGATTTTTGAATCTACCTTTCAATCTCAATTCAAAACTGTTAAGCTTTTCTCCCGTAAGTAAAAGAAGTATATATTAAGTACATGTACGTAAATTAATTACCAGAAGTGCATTACTTAATTCTGTGACTTTCTCCAGTGAGTTGCTTGGTGATGTGCCGTTTCAATTAGTGCGTAAATGTCACAACTCAACAAGGCAGTATGATGAGTAAAACATAATTATTAATTTTATGGAAAAGAGTGATCTATTGTTTTGGTGGTCCTTCAGTTTGCAAAAGTCCAAAACTTCTTTTCTGGGGTTTAGATTTTCATAGCACGAACTCTTTTGGCGTTGCAGCTTTTGCAGAGAACGTGGCCATCTAAGGGATAGCAACCTCGTCCTTCGGCCTCAGAGCGAAGAAGCCATCCACAATCCTTGGGAAAAATAATTAGATATTATTCATAATATTATAAATTATTTATCTACTAATTACTATATAATTACAATTGTCAAATTTATTTAAACCTTACCTCACACTTGTAGCATTTTATGTGGAAACTTCTGTCTAGTGCAACGACTCGTACTGTTTCTTCCTTTCCTGGCTCTGGCATTATTGGTAATTCACAAACACTGCAGCGTGGTGCAAATTTCCTACACAATATATATTTAACTATAAGCAATTGTCTCTGATTTAGTCAGCGTGAAATGAAACGAAAAAATAGAAACACTTCGCATTAGTGGAAATATTATCTACTTTTAAATTTACCTATGAAAATCTTCGATGCAGTAAATCTGGTTGGCAGCATCGATAGTGAATTGTATTCCCTCTAAACTCTTGGAGCAAACAACGCAAGTAAAACATTTTGGGTGGTACGGCTTTCCGTTTGCCCTCAAAATTCTGTCCACGACCGGATCCGCACAAACACAGCATTTCTCAAGCCGTGTCTACATAAATAAATTAAATTTATTCGTTTGCAATTTAATATTTCTACACTAAAATGTAGCTAGTTACCATGTAGTCATGTTCACAATATGGTTTTCCATCCACGTGGTAGAACAAAGATCGCCCCTGTAAGGAGCAATCACAAACTCTACAAGTAAAGCAAGAAATGTGGAAAACTTGGTTCATTGCTGTGCAACCATTGCCTTCTCCAACAACTTGCTCCCCACAACGACTACAAATACCTAGAAATATAAACACTCACTTATTAGATAAAAAGTGGTCGACTTTCCAAAATCTTCTAAAGTCGGAAATTGAAAATGAGACATTGATTCACTGAAAACGGTTAATGTGTTCATTTTTATAAAAAGTAGAATTTTTACATACCAAAGAATACTTCATTGTTGCGCAAAGAATTCATCAGAAGATCAGTAAGTTCGTCAATTTCTGCTTCCTTTGAAGGAGGAATGATCATTTTTGAATTTTCTAAATTGTTCCTATCTAAAGACTTAGTGGAATGCTTAATGCTGGAACTATTAGATAGTTGAGAGTCAGTTCTTGGTACAATTGGCTCGTAGATACTTTCCACCACCGATGACGAGCTTGTCTGTAGTATAAAGAATGCAAATAGTAATATAATAAATAGGATTTCAAATATTTGCAACAAATACATCAAATATTTTATGTTACCTGGGAGAAAGAGGAGGGATACATATAGGACTGGTATCCACTCCGATCTTCATTCCACTGAAGGGGGTTCATGGCGACCCTCAATTCCGAGTAACTAGAACTGACTGGGGAGGGTGGAGGAATGAAGTCAATATTCGTTGCCATTACGGGAACAATGCTTTTTTTCTGCCCTCCTGAGGCGGAAGATTCTGCCATGTCTTTTCTGCGTTTTTCGTTGTCTTTTTGGTCCTTTACCACCAAATATTGAGTTTCAGTAGTGCTTTTGTCTTTTTACTGGAATTTGAATGGTCATCCGCTGAAAGAAAAATAACAACAATTGTATACACGGATTACAAAAGAAAATACTGAGTGGTAAAAGTCTGCAGATAAAGTTAGCTCTTCTTCATATAATAATTAAAACGGATTAATAAGTTAGTTATCACCATAAATAAAATATTCAATATGACCAAGAGTAAGTAGGACATATTATTATTAAATGAACTTATTTAAACATTAAATAGAGAACTCTCTTGCCAGAACAAACAGCAATTGTTTTGCAGTCCTTTATTGACAACATTCAAATCAATAATAATTTTTTAGAGTCTTTTCGTTGTAACCTTAAGCTGTAAACGACATAATTCAATTTCCATTGTGATGTTCTAGATATTACCCCTGTGTATCAGAAAATACAATATAAGGAACTGGTCATACAATTACAATCAAATATTTTTTCGTCAAGACTGGCTAAATTATTAATTTAAATAAATAGGAAATACGAGATTTATTTACAATAAAAACGATTTTAGCCGCACAGCGGACCAAGACTGATTTTGGGTACCTACCTACCTAGCCTTACTATCCCTTAACTAAATAAATGAATAATTTAATAAATAATAGTTTACTTAACAGTCAGTAAGACTCGGCCATAGCCATAGTTCTACTAATTGAAATTTTTAATTTACTACCATAAACTTCAACATTAACTAAGAGTATAAGGTTAAAGCCGCACCTTTCCCAGATCTCAAAATGACTAACTAAACTTGCAGAGTTACAAGCCTTCATGTGAATAAACGGAGTTTATGTGGATCAATAGTAGAATCAGATTTAAGCCCGTCACCCGTAGTCTTTTAATTATACTTTTCTCGCGATTCTACAAGTTAATTATACAAATGGCAGTAAAAAAATAATTATTCAACTACTAAAAGAAGAAAAATAATGGAGGAATTACTATTCTTATAATATTAAAACTGATTTGTGCAATTACCGTCTCTGGAAGGTCATTATTAGATGTTAATTATTGTTCTCCAGTTTGACTGAGGCTCGGTCTAAAGTGACATGGGTGGTTTCCGGCTCACATTCACAGGTGCAAATAATGTAAGATTGAATTATATATCACAAGATTAGACTGAATATTATAGAGTAGAAGTAGTAGAAATATATAACCACAGCTATATTCGAATTCTCCGTATTGTATCGTAATCGTCCGTAATAGTTCGGTCGATCTAGACTCCCTTCTTCGTTGTAAGAAGTCGTGTTTGTGAATATTATATCCCAGCAGCAGTTATATATATATTAGCAGCAGTTGCACTGTTAGTTGTAGATACATACATACAATACAGTTTTCGCTTTACTTACAACTTCAAGTTCAAATATTGTATATTATTGTATTCTACAATTTATATTGTACACATATCTAAATGCACTCCCTATTATATACCTTGGCATATTGTAGTTAGAATAAATATAAAAGTAGTACGGTAGTAGGTATACAGTATACATGCACTCATGCACCGTAAAATACCTATCAGACCACCTCCTCGTCTCTAAAAAACGTTCTCTTGTTTCACCATGGGGCAATCAAAGACTTTGAAATATCGCGATTGCGTGGGTATTAAGATACAAATAATTTTGTAACTGTAGTTTACTTAACCGATTAAAAGTAATTACCACATAATATTATTATTTGTGAAACCATATCTAGTTTCACAAATGGTCATCATTTCCTATCCATTTTCAAAAACTTTTCAGCCGCTTTTGCATACTGGTGATTTTATGGAGCTTATTCAAATTTTAATATTATTCATTCAATCCTAAGCACAGTAATATTAAGAAGTTATATCTATTACAAATAAATCAATCTGTTGCAATGTTTGTACCTGTGATATCAATAGAATCAAATAGAGGATATTACAAAACTAGCTTTTTAGGGTAATTTTTTCGATAATTTTCTACAAATATCCAAAAGCTTTAAACAGAACAAATTGCCACTGTAAATCTAGGAAGAGTAAATGGGCTAATTGACTAATTTTTGGCACTTCAATTCTTCCACCACGATTTACACTTACGATCGACGACCACAATTACCTACGCAACATGTAAAGTAAAGTAGGCAAGTATGAATTTCCAATTTTCCGTTAAAATCATTAAAAGAAAAAAATGTGAAGGCGAATAGAATTTTGAAATTCAGCCGAAAAGAATATTGTGATAGCAAAATGTTACTCAGCAAGTTTTAGCAGGGAAACCAAAACATCATGAAATCTCTGCGTTTTCTCTAGTTGCAGTTTGCATGGCACTTCTAAGAAACTGAATCGATGGCAACAAAAGTTCACTTGAACGAGTAAATTCACAAACCCAGCAGGAAAAGATAAGCAAACTAAACTAAAATAAATAAAAGTTTCATGTCATGTCATAACAAACGATTTTAATAAAGTGGAAGTAACAGGAGCAACACTTTTCTGACTAATTACAGGATGTTGACGTGCTGAGCATACGAAAGTCGTGAGCAAAATCATAAATTCGGAGATAAGCTATGATAAAAAATATTTTGTACCCAGGTTAATGAAAATGTTGTGGCAGTATATCTCTTATATGATGTTCTCTATTCATGAATCACCTTCCGGATATTATTTATCTTTTCCTTTCTGAAATCACCCGGATTAACCCAAAAAGATTACTCGTGGTGTCTGTTCCAGAGTCCAAGCATTAATCTAAAATATTTCCTTTGTAAAACCAGCAAATCGGAATCATATCAATGAAGTGTCGACAGCCTACACATGAAAAAGCTTATAATAAAATATTTTGCAGAATAGATGACTATATTATACTAATACTTAGTAAATATGCTGTGCATGGTGAAAGGAATCATGGAATTCGTAGAATCCACATCTGCAGTAAGTTAGCAAAGTAACGGACAGTCAGCCTAAACTAATAATCGTCATGCATAATAGGATTATACTCCACCCTCGCATTATAAAAGCCTAATTTCTGTTTGTACAAATTAACCTCATCAATGTAGAGGATTAATACAGTTTTACACGTACGCTTGGAATTTCAACTTCAACTCCGGCATTGGTAATGAAATCATAAGGAAAATGAGTAATAGTCCAAGACTACTTTATTTTTTAAAATTAAAGAGACAAGATTTTCCGAAGGTCCACTGAACTTTTCCTGAACTGTTATATGACTAAATTTGATATCATATTCATGAAATGTTCTAAGACAGTATTTCAAGTGACCTTAATATTTTTTCATAGTTATAATAAGTTAATACTTCTAGTAGTGCCATATACTTAAGTCCATGTTTGCAAGAAAAGTCACATTATTTTTAAGTTTTTTAGTTGATCAATCAATACCATTGGGAATTTTTAGGTGATAAATACGGGCATAATATTTTAAAAAATTTGGCAAAAATGTAGCATAACGATACCTCAAATAACCGCGATCGCGAAGCATTTCATGATTGCCAAACCAATTCATGAAACCGGAAGATACAGAACGGTTTAGTGCTGTTGCCTTTACATGTACATTAATTTTTATCCTCAAAATAAAGTATGTCATTTTGCACGATTTTTTTTATTTTTGTGTTCGTTTTTTTATTTCAATGTCAAACATGTTTGCCAACATTCTGACACTCTACGCCCAACCGATTTTAAGAAAATTATAGCGAGGAAATTAATACATGGAGTTGCGTTGGAGAGTCGCCACTGTTTCGGATTTTGCTATTTTCCACCTCATTCCGGGAAATGAAAAGTACTAAGTCATAATATTATATAAAATCCTCTTAACTGATGGTATTGCAATTTGTATACAGTTTAAATCATTAAATTAGTAGTATACTCTGTTCTGCAGTAGTTTAAAACAAAATATCAATTATTAAAATTAATTTTATTAATGCTGTACATTGAATATACCATAGATAAATATTTCCTGTCATATATGCGTTTTCGATCATCAGATATCTATTACTTTGATTTCCAACTATACTGAGTACTTTTGTTTAATTTCCCACAATTTGTTTTGCAATTTCCCACCCATTAAGCCATTTTGCTCCACACTTTCTTCCCAGTATTAAGATCCCACTTTTTCATTTCCCACCCGAAACTATGAGAGTCGGTCTTTGGATTATACTTGTAAAGGTCGATAAAACGTGCCGATGCAATTATACATGTACAGACTGCTCGCCTGATTGTACGTTGTTTGTAAAATGCATTGGTGGATGGAGGATCGATAACCATGTAAAATAATAGTATGCATGATAGAGAGTGACCCGGGTAGAATCTTTTACTTCGTGATGACTTCCTATTATTCGAAAGCGTTCCTACAGTTGAGCATGTACATTATTATTAATATTGTAGAGTAGTAATTAGTAATATCCTTCATACATACTGTTAATGTTATTGTTATATCAAAATATTTACCGGGGCTTGTCTGCTGACATTTACAAATTTGGCTTGGATTCCGATGACGCTATCAGAACAAAATGAAAACAGACCATAATATTATCAAAGATAAAATATGTGCATGAAAAAATGAATGATATTAGTCTCATTTTTGCTTATCCCTCCTACATTAGCGCCTATTCTTAGGTCCTTGTCCTAATAAAATGTAGGACACTTTTTAATTTAAAACTATCGTAATGATTGAGCACTCAATAATGTTAGGATATGACAGAATAACAAATTATGTGCATAATTATACCTATGCTACATTTCACATCAACATTAAACAAGTTTCATGATTTCATTCCATTATTATATTCAAGTTTCGTACTTTTGAACTTGAAACTGAAAATTATATCTTGTTATAGTTGTGCGAATACTCTTGTGGTCTTGTTGTTTTGGATTCGGAGAGTTGACAACGGGATATTACATGGTGGAATGAAAATGCGTGTTGAGATTACGTAACCACATATTTATAAGTTGGAAATAGTTACACTAATTCGTCAGTATCATGATTAGGATATATTAAGAAAGTTACGAAGCAAAGCAGTAAAGCAAAAAGGAAGCAACTTATGACAGTTGCAACTAACCAAGGTTGCTGCATTAAGGGCGACAGGGTGACAGGCTGGATTATAAAGATAAGATAATTTTTAGTGAATGCAGACAATATGCATTTTTTGCATTGAATTCATATTTAATTTTAGCTGGAACACTCCAAGGAATTGCACTTGTTTTGGAGTAGATCCCTCCAAAATGGGTTTCTGCATGGCAATGGTCTCGACGATCTTTCTAAGCCAACTTTATACTGCGCCCATGATATAAAAACAAACAGTCTTTTGGTTACATATGAATACAAAGAAATAAACGAAAGCAAGTCCATCGAGTCAGGAGACGAGCTCAGAGTTCTTATCTCTATGTATTTATTTCTTTGGAGAGAGACAGAGAAACATCTTGAGGATAAACAAAACGAGACCAACCCGAGTTTAATCTGAGTCTAGAGAGTTATCTACCGTCTTTATCAATCTATTACTATAGGCACTTATATCTTTATAACTTTTGTCGATAGCACACCAGCTTAACATTGCATCTCTATTACTGCATGACAAAAAGAGGTACTTTTCCATGCTGCATATACTCGCATAATAATAAGCACCATATAGCTTTTCTACATAGAAAGTTGTGAAGAGCATCAAACAGAGCACCTACACGACATGCCATGCCCACATAACTTCATCGTAAAAGTAAGCAAAGGCATCATAAATGTACACACAATGTTAAGGTATATACGGGATTACCAAAAATATATGCACCCCTACTCGACCTATGAAAAGTAAATCTCATATTTATCATGTATTTATTTACAGAATAGCGTGTACATGTAAATACTTTGAAAGTTCTTTTAATACAATTCTATAACACATACTAAATATGCATAGTTGCCTCAAAATGTTATCTTTATTATATTGAGTGACAAGAGTCAAAATTTGCGCTCTGCATCTGTACTAACATATAGTAGATTTGAAAAGATTCTAATGAAGTTTTAAAGTAATACTCCAGAAAGCCATGATTTTTATTCTAATTGGAGCTATGAAATTATAAATTCTAAAAAAACTTTCTCTGCTAGGAAAATTAAATGCTCAATCTGTCCTATTACATAGTTAGTATGGAGAGGAACGAATCATTAAATTGTATTACTCGGTTTTATCAAGTTTTGGTATGGTTTTCAAGCTAATAGGTTCCGATAAGTTGGGGGCAAATATTTTATGATACCTTGTATATTATGGAACTAAATAAACACAAGCATTATTGGACAGATCAGATAGACGATAGACGTGCTACACAAACGCATACGTACACAACCGTGAGGATGCATAGGATTCATGGTCTCTAAACCGTATTTCTGAGTTTCTGGTGTCTAAGATGTATGCGAGTGCATATAGAGAAAGGCATTTGATAGAAGACCCAAGAAAGGAGTCCACACACACGATATATAGTAGAGATACAGATGTAAAGAATAAAACAAGATCCACCACCACCCAACTACACATATGCATGTTGTGGTTTGGGCTTTGTGATATGAAAACCTTCTTGCACTTACTTTTACATGTTGAACAGTGGGACCTATGCATGTAGAGAGAATACTTAGTTCTGGCTACAGAAATGCAAACGCTTACAAAAGCAAAGGAAAGCATATTATGCTGTAATTATAACTCGGCAGCCTGGTGCTTGTATGGATCTGATATAATTCTTGTGGATACATACGAACGAATGTGCTATATATGTGTTGTCACAAGTTCCAAAAGCATCTGCATATATATACATAAATAAATAGGGAGCATAAGGGAGAGGATCATATAGGAACAGAGTATATAGATGGGGACATATATAGAGTAGGGTGAGATGTTTTATATATTATATGCGCAGAGCTATACTAAGAAAATAAAGGAGAGACAGAGAAAAGGATTTCCGTGGCATATCCGCCCGACTGAGTTTTCCTATTATTGTCTGTCTGTCTGTCTGTCTTGGCTTCAGAGTTAGTTGACTTGACTTAGTTGACTGATTCATCGTCCCACACTTGACACAAGAAAGAAGATAGTTGGCCTGGGAAGGTGGTATTTACATGACACATACTACTCACTCACATACAGATACATTGGTATATACACGCACAACCAGCAGAGTTCGTTCTGTCGTCAATTAAATAATGTCCCTTTGGAATCAGTGATTCAATTGGCAATCGCCACTAATGATATCTCATCATCATCCTCATTCGATTTTCCGTTCACTGACATTTCCCTGCTGAAGCAACAGACATCTTTGCGTACTCCTCCGACACTCTCTCAAATATTCGTTAAAACTCACCTTTTGAGTCTTTAACCGAGTTAGATAGTCGAGAGACACTTTAGTAGGCACTTGCTCGAGAATCCTCTCTGACGCAACAACAAAGCAGTGCAAAGTGAGGGAATTCTAACTCAAAACTCTCCACGCATTATTTGTCAATAGTGTTGACTTTAATCTGACAGTGACAACCTGATAATATTTATATCGTTATTTATATTATGTGGTTCTGTGCTTGATAGCGATGAATGAATCTTTCGTTTGATGGTCAACTAAACTAGTCACAGTCTTTGTCGGTTTCTCTCTGTCAAAGACACTATCTGTCAACCAACCGGAAACCAACACAAACAGTGCTGCTCACACAAAACTCCGTCATCTACAACATTTTATTTTACAACACTCTACTAACTAATAGGTACGTTCATCTTTATTAATCCATATTTATTCATATTTATTTATTTTTCTAGTATTTATTTTTGTTCTGTCTGGTCATTGCTTTTTGCAATATTTATCAACAATTTCCTGTTTGGGAACTAAAATATAATTATGTGTACACGTGGGAAGTTGTGAAGCTTCGTGATTGTGTTTACCATCTCAATTAGCATTCTAATTTGCACTTTTAAAGTTAACAATACATGCAACGTTTCTACACTCATTTTGTTTATAGTAATTTAGCCATGAGACCTGACTGCATCAAAAAATTGTGAGAATCTAATTAGCACAAATATTAATGTTTCGTGTTTAACTGTGAGGATTTTCATATTCTCCTTTTGTAATCAAAGATTTATTTCAATCCGTAATCAGGCTCACACAATAAATTTGACAAGCAAAATATATAAACTCACGATTCACTCATTCAACTGTATTTCAAATTGATGTGCTAATTTCCAACAGACGCTTCGAAACATTTTAAATATTCCAGCAATGTGCACATTTTATACATTGCTAGTGCTGTAATTTTAACTTTTGTTATTTGCAACAAGTAACATTTGGAACAGAATTATTTAGGTTTACTGCTAACTAAATTATAGATTGTAATTGGGTCCATTTTAAAAATATTTTATAAACTTGCCTGTCTTGTGTTTTAATCGCTGACCGTATTACTCAATTATATCCCCTGGAGATAAAATTTTGCATCGTAAGCGTTTGTAGGGTCAGATGCACTCAATAAATTCTTTTGCAGGTGCTTTTCGAAAGGGCGATTTATTATTTGATGAAATACATTTTATTACATGCATTTTGATATTAAACATGACAGTTACAATTTACAATCATGATATTGAATTATTTTAACTTTCAATTTGAATTATTTGAAGTACCTCTTGGTTATATGAATTATCCAATACCCACCTCTGAACAAACGCCATAGCATATAGCAGTAGGTACATTATTTCTATTGTCAGCATTGACAAAAGTTATGAGTAGTGTCATTAAATTGTGTACAATGCACAATTATAAATGCAGCAGGCAATTATCGTAATTAGTAGACTGATTGCGGTTTATCCGAAATAGGCATAGTTGTAAATCCCACACCTTATAGGCTGCCTAATTTAAATATGAATGCTTTCACCTGATTTTAAGATGGTTACAAATCATGCAAGTATTGTGTATTTGCCAATCAATGTGAAAGGCAGTTTGTCTATGGGAATGTACATGAAAATACAAGTACCAATTAGCGATATATTTAGTTTTATCTTGAAAATGTAATAAGTTTTAAGTTGTCTTGTCTGTCTTGAGAAATGCCTAAATGGGAGAAAGAATGAAGTCATTGGCGTATGAGTGGGTGTCCTAACCTTACCTTACGTACTTACTGTAATGATCACACTAGTATTACAGATTATTGTGTACATAAGTATTACGTGTGTTTTGCGTAGTAAGTAGGTGCATTATAGTTTCCAAGCTGATTCACTCACTCATCTTCACTCAAGTCAACTTGAAGATGACTTTCTGAATGAGAGAATCCATTCTTTACGGCCTACACAAGATAGTTAATGTATTCACCAGACTTTATGGCTTTCATTAAAACAAGTCAAGGACTGTCTAGCTCCTAGGCTTCTATTGTGTATCATGCCTGATTAATTTTTATTTCTTTTGCTATTCTTCAGATTAACTCCAAGATGTCGTGTACCGGATGTATGAAGTATGGAATCATCTATGTGGCATTCATATTCCTGGTATGCAAACACATTTTAATGACAACCAGAGGAGAAAGTATATTAGGACTTCACAAATGTCACTCTACTCTATTGTTCTCAAATGACATAAAATATGACCTCAAATGAAAATTACGAATTCTCATTTTTAGCTTACTGGACTGGCGGTTATTGGGTTGGCTGTTTATTTGCTGGCCGACCAAGAGAGCTATTTGGAATTAGCAAGAGAAGATGAATATCTCCTTTATGGGAAATGGTTCCTTTTGGTGGCGGGCACTCTGATGTTTTTTGCGGGGATGCTGGGTTGTTGCGGAGGAATGAGACAGTCGTCTGCCCTTTTAAGTCTCGTGAGTATTTACCTTTAGCTTTTGTAATGCTGAATTATGTGTTGAAATGTAGAGCAATAAAACAAAATGGAATCAAAGAAACTTTATAGTTTCGTTGATTCCATAATCCTCTAATAGAATAATTCTATCCATAAAAGGTGAAACTTAAAATTTGTTTTCTTTGTGCTCAGTTTTTTTCGATCGTTCTGCTGATTTCCATTGCTGAGTTGGCTGCTGGAGTTTACTCGTACGTCCACCGAGATGAATTTGCAGATTACTTCCGATCTCTGATGACAAATTCTGTGCAAAATCTGTATGGAAGAGACAGTTACATCACAAAAGCGTGGGATTTGATTCAAATGAAGGTATCTATCTACCCACACAGATTTAAATGCTATCAATGCATAAATTTATTCTGGACGAGCTAATAAAATGAGTTGGCTGGAAGGAATGATAATCATTTGTGCAACTGCCTCACTCACCGAGCTTTAATGTTTGTGATTTGTTTACATTACAGATGGAATGCTGTGGATCGAATGGATACCGAGACTATAATAACAATATGTTGCAAAAGCAGAAACAGCAAGCGGGTGACTCCATAATTGACATGACTCTCAGCGCAACTAGTCCAACATCGTTCACGGTGCCGTCAAGCTGTTGTCATAATCCTGCGTCTGACGAGTGCAATTCCGCCAAGAATATTCCTTTGACTGCTGGCATTCCTTTGATCGGCGATGTGTTTGCCAGCTCCTCCATCTACAAACAGGTGCTTTCCCTTAATTAGTCTGGAGGTCTTTATTTGATTAGCATTTGCATAGTTGCCCGCCTACCTACACGCTTCATTAAAATGGCGTCGCATTGACTTTTCTGTTAAAATATACTGATGTTGACGTGATGTTTAATGTGTATAGTAATTGGACTGAGTTTCGAATACGAACCTCTAATTTGAGATGCTATCCTTAAAATATTTTCAATTTAATAGGCATTATTTGACATAAATAAATGATAATGTTCAAAATATTTTTAGGGATGTGCCAACAAGTTCTTGGAATGGCTGGGCGAGAAAACGTCCTACATCATCGGCGTTCTCATTGGCATCGGCTCCATTCAACTCATCTGTCTTCTATTCACCTGCATACTCATATGTTCATTCCGCTCTCGAAGATCTTACAAAAACTAATCAAAATGAAGAAACAAACCAGTTCAGCAGCTATTTGTGTTGTTGTGTTCCTTGCTTGGACCCACTTAAAATAGCTACCTACAAAAATTAATCTACTACCTAAATCAATTACACATGAATAATTGCCATAAGTCTGATTGGACCTTTCCTCTTGAGTAATTATGGAGTAAGAACTTAAGTCAGAGTAAGTGAAACTGCCGTAGAGTACGATTCTTGCCTAGACTAGTTTTATTACTATAATAGTACTAATACAATAATAGTAATTATATGTAAGCAGAAGTTCAATCAGATTCTTCTATTGTCCGTTTCATTTTTGACAATAATATTTGATACGAATTTTTGTTATCGATTTTGATGTGCAGCTCTAGTATAAGTAATTTAAGCAGTATCAGTTTTCATTCAATTCATTTATACATATTTAAATTGAACTCAACATTTTCTCATTAATAATGTCAATTCACTTTTGACTGTATCTATTTATAGAGTAGATATTAGTGCGTACAGATAGTGTATGCAATTAATAAGTGTTGAATCTAAACATACGGTAGATAAGGTGCACAGTTGTTATGCTTACTCGTGGCGTAGGTCAATGGTACACGCTGTACTTTATAGGGTGTTATCATTTGTTTTTGTTTGTACTTAATATTTATACAAAAACTTTATACTTCTGTAGATACAGAGACTTATTTACAAAGAGCTATAGGGTTAAATGGACAAGGAGGTCTTTAGGCTAGCACAAAAATATTGATTTATTAATAGAGACTTGATTTTATTGGTCTCTTGTCTACTTTGATCGTAAATCAATAGACATATTCAGAGTTTCAATGTCAGCTTATTCAAAGTTTAATATTACTTCAATCCTAAACTTATATATTACGAAGTTATATTACAAATAAACTAATTGGATCTGTTACAATGTTTTTGT